>LGRX02000105.1:61364-100183 GCA_001247695.2 Cymbomonas tetramitiformis
TATACATCACATTTTTTACCAGAAAGGTTTTGTGGGTTGGTATACCTTGGCGTCAAGTTCGTCCTCCGCGTCCGCATTGCCTATACCACCTTTATTGCCACCCCGTTGATCACCAGAGGACCTACTATCAGTTGTTGCTCCATCATCCCGCTGCTCCAGGCCATAGGCTCTAGAGCTGCTACTGTCGGCTGTTCGAACAAACACAAAAAAACATTGAAAGTTAAACCCCATCGAGTTGTTCTGGTCTCAGAACTTCGTAAGCTACAGCTATAAAATCATACTCTAACCCGCTCTAGTTGAAACGCTATCTTCGTGCATCATAATCGGAGAACTCCTTGTAAAGGACTGTCTCGGGCTCGTGCTACATTTGAAAAGATTTCAAGGGTTTGGTTCCCTGGGTTGCTATAGACGACATCCAAAGAGATATTTCAAGGCATATTTTGGTGCCAAAATAAATTTATAACGTGTGCAGCAACGACAATATCGGTGTACGACATACACCCGAACTCTGGATTTTGTTTCAAAATCTGGGCAGGGCAATCTCCGCAATACCTCTTCCACCTCTCTGAGCAGCAGGAAAGTTCGGGCGCTCTGCGAGAAGCCTATGCAGATCTTCACTACAGTCACTAGTGTTTATGCTTCTTGGGTATTGGGGATCGAACTCCGCTGGGCGATATTCTCCAGGTCTTTGGAATGGATGATCATAACTGACAGAATGAGAATGATTTTGTTGCTGTTGTTGTGAAACTGGTGGGGGATAACTAAAATATGACAGATTATTGGAAGAATATGGATACGATACTCCCATTTGCCCGGGATAGTGACACTGGTCCCCGTGTACCCCCAACGGAATGGTGGCCGGCGCAGTCTGACCAGCTGAGTTGACATCAAACTGCTTCCACTCTGTAAGGAGATCGTCCATCGATGGAGTGATGCGCATATTGGCAACACCTCGCCCATGCTGATCAAGTGGCCGCTGCATGATTCTCAAGATAATATGGAAATATTATGGCATTGCAGTCTGGTCAACCCGACAGGATAAACGAACGAAAATTTGTAATTCCAGAGAACGTCGTATTTAATATTGTTTTTCCACTAAGCAAATAAGTAATAGGTCACAGAAGAGAGCACTGACCATGACTCTCAGGCAAATCCCGCATGGCATTCGGATAAGCTGTTCGGGCCACATATTGGAGTAGAGTGACGATTGCATGCTGACGCATGCAATCGTATGCGACGCGATTTTTTGGAGCGAAATTTTCTGAAAGGGACAGGGTACGGGCGCTGGGAACTCTTCGAATTGCACATGATGACTGCATGTCACGGCTGCGTCTATCGCGTGATACAGTGACCACAATGAACGTCGCCGGCAGCAGACGGTGAACACATGTCACATCGACATCGCGGACACCATTGCCGCTGCCGATGCCGTTGCGTGACTGCTTACTCGTTACTCGTGACACTCGTTCTTCGTTGACCCATCCCAATCCGCAATTGCATCGTAAAATTCTTCAGCTACAGTACGCAATTTCTTCAACGTTCCGCCGCCTCATGGGGCGAACGGTGCTGTGACTGCTGTGATGCACGCAGGGATTTCCAAAGTGCTCGGCTACTTTTATTTTTTAGTTCGCTTATCATAATGTGTAAACTTATGATACTATGTGTGTGCAGGTCATGTCGCAGGTATCCGATGGCGAGGAGGGACGCGCGCTCTTGAGATGTGGAAGTCGAGGTTGGCGAATGCCAACCTTGCTTGGGATGAAACCCAACCATATCGAACTTGTCGTATATATTTCACGTTTGCATCCTTGGCATCTATGCAAAGTATGAGGAGCATTGAGTGGACATAAGTCTTAGGCTGTTTTGGTTTTGGGTTCATGGCGCATTCGTGACCTCCTGGGGTGTGGAAGTCGAGGTTGGTCTAAACCAACCTTGCTTGGGATGAAACCCAACCACATCGAACTTATCTCATCGGTACATTTTTCTCAATGAACCTGTAAGGTTTGAGCCTCAAACGGCGAGGACAAGTTCGTAGGCTGATTTTGTTTTCCATGATTTATTACCACCCCAAAAAACAAAATCAGCCATCGCCTTAACGTTCTCGAAAGACCTTCAAACTTGTAATATATGTTACTTAACTAAGATAGGTGCGATAAGATAATCCGATGTGATTGGGTTTCATCCCAAGCAAGGTTGGTTTAGACCAACCTCGACTTCCACACCCCAAGAGGTCGCGAATGCGCCATGAACCAAAAACCAAAACAGCCTAGGACTTATGCTCACTCAATGCTCCTCATACTTTGCATAGATGCCAAGGATGCAAACGTAAAATATTTATATCTTAATACGATACGTTCGATATGGTTGGGTTTCATCCCAAGCAAGGTTGGCATTCGCCAACCTCGACTTCCACATCTCAAGAGCGCGCGTCCCTCCTCGCAATCGAATACCTGCGACATGACCTGCGCACACATAGCATCATAAGTTTACACATTATGATAAGCGAACTGAACAATAAAAGTAGCCGAGCACTTTGGAAATCCCTGCGTGTATCACAGCAGTCACAGCACCGTTCGCCCCATGAGGCGGCGGAACGTTGAAGAAATTGCGTACTGTAGCTGAAGAATTTTACGATGCAATTGCGGATTGGGATGGGTCAACGAAGAACGAGTGTCACAGTACTGTACTGTACTGTAACGAGTAAGCAGTCACGCAACGCAACTCGGCAGCGGCAATGGTGTCCGCGATGTCGATGTGACATGTGTTCACCGTCTGCTGCCGGCGACGTTCATTGTGGTCACTGTCTCACGCGACAGACGCAGCCGTGACATGCAGTCATCATGTGCAATTCGAAGAGTTCCCAGCGCCCGTACCCTGTCCCTTTCTGAAATGACTGTATAAAACTGTAAAACTGCAAAATTCTGAAATGACTGCAATCACTGCAAAATTCTGAAATGACTGCAATCACTGCAAAAATCGTATCCGACACATTTTTTGGAGTAAAATTTTCTGAAATGTCGCGCCAGTGTGATGATGGAAAAGGGTACTGTAAAGGTAGATGCGCTGGAGGTTCACGGAACATGACAGACGTCATCGCGACTGTCATGTGACGGAATCACAGGTTCGATGAGACACAGCCGGCGAACCGGTTTTTAAATCGCCAAGCCCATCGATCACGCGATTTGCTGTGACACGATTTTCGCACTCCATAGTTCGCAGTCCGTTGACCAGGAGCTCGCACATTAAGAAAGAAGGTTGGCGCCTGCAGCCGGCAGAAACAATCCTTCGCCTAAAAGGGCGAGCAGTCCGCTGTGAGGCTGAAGTGATTCTTTCTTGAATTTTTCGTGTATTTTGCTTTATGCTGTTCTAAATGGCTACTATCCAAATTGCTAGTCCTCCCACACGGGCCCTGCTGGAATTGACAGTACGACTAGTTCGTACAGTCGTTGTCATTCCCGTATGTCATCTTCGGTAGCGGTCATACGGCAATTTGTCTCCAATTTTAAGACTGTATTTGTAGTCGTGTAACTGACCGCTGACAAGCCGATATAATCGCACACCATATCTGAGGATTGTGAGCTTCTGTGATTGCCTCAAATCGCCTTCTTGCCGTTCAGATCAACGAGTTCACCAGTCGTCAAAAGTGCCGCCTTATCTTGCAGTGCATGCCGTTTTCGACCACCGCGCGGCATGCGCCGGGATACGGCGACATACAATACCCACCAATTAGGACCTTACACGTCGACGTACGGTGTCCGAATTCCCCCGGAGGCCACCGACACGTAGGACTGTGGGGGTCACCGGCTGAGCGGATGATGCCGCGGCCTCGGAAAATCAGTGAAAAACAACATCATGGGAAATTCGGACACCGTAGGTAGTTTTAAAAAGGCATATCGATTGAGGACTTATGTATGCCTTTGACCCTCCTGCGGTGTCCGGACAGTCGCTTTCCAGCATCCGGTAGGGTAGGATGCCGCCATCGGGTTTGGGTTTGCGGAGAGCGCTGAAATCTGCAGCCATTCGCGTTTCACCTGGTTGAACTTATCTGGAACTTATCGTATGTGCCTGTAATTCGCGTAAGTACTCAAGAATAAGAAAACCTGCCACAAGAAAGCAGCCACTTTTTTTTTGGGGGTACTGATTTGAGAAAATCGTAATTGGTTTTTTTGAGCTATGAAATATGGGGGTGATAAGAAACATGGGCTCTGGCTGACAAGCCCAAGAGATTATCCGATAATTTCTTATATTTAAGAAAATTTTGCTGGTTTTGCAGTCTCATTTCATATGATTCAATATACAAATATGATGTTATTATGTTATTTGCTTTGTAATATTCAATGTCCGCTTAAGGCAGATATGTTTCCATATATACATATACAGTAACAAGTTACGTTTTGCAGTCTCATTTCATATGATTCAGTATACAAATATGATGTTATTATGTTATTTGCTTTGTAATATTCAATGTCCGCTTAAGGCAGATATGTTTCCATATATACATATACACTAACAAGTTACGTTTTGCAGTCTCATTTCATATGATTCAATATACAAATATGATGTTATTATGTTATTTGCTTTGTAATATTCAATGTCCGCTTAAGGCAGATATGTTTCCAAATATACATATCGATACACTAACAAGTTACGTAAGTGGTTAACGAAAACGGCTTGACAACACGTGCACTCTCACTATTTAAGCTCCCATGCTCTGCTTCTGAAGCAGGCACCATGCGCCTGCCTCTACTGTGTCCCCACGACCATAGTCCTGCAGGCGCAAGATGTGGTCTCGGCGGTCTCCATCCTCATACACCACCTCCACGTTGTAACCGCGCCTGTGGTTGGGATAAAACTTTTGCACCCAGCCGTGACACCATCCCACACCGTTCCACTTGAACATGATGCGCACGCCGACGAAGCTGCTGTCAACTGCCTCGACAGGGGTATCCACCGTCACATGGCACCCATGACGGGTCGGTAATGACCATCTAGGAAACGCTTGTTATCGTCATAAACGTCATTTTACCCGCGCCAAAAATGACTTTCGACAGGCAGTGAGTTACTCTCACTGTACACATCCTACGTGGCACAAAAGGCGGCGCAACGAAAAACAATTATTTTTCAACCCCTTAAAAAACATTTTTTATCCTGCGCGTGCCCTGAGTGCAGCCCTGCTTCACGTTTCGTAGGATATAAGTCCGTCTATCGCGTAGAACGCCCTTCTTTTTTCAGCCTAACAGGTGACGCGGATTGATTCTAAAAAAAATCCCCAACATAGAAGTTGGACACGTTCACATGATTTTTTAGAATACTCCTTTTAAAAAAGTTTACGTGTTGCCGAATTTTGAATACGGGTCTCAGTTTAAAGTATTTTCCCCTGGTTCTTGTGCCACCGAGACGCGCGTTTTGGCACTGAATTACGGCTCTTGTACCCTACAGGAATTATGGCTCATTTCTGCATCGACTGCGTTCTAGACCTGAGGATGGCTTCCCTGAAAGAGTATGGGAAGACCGACAGTCGAAAGTGTCAGCGTTGTCGAGAACCCGTTGTAAACTTAGGCCTGTCTATCGTCAATAACAGTGCATTCACAGTCGAGCTTACGAAGTCTGCCTTCGCAGACCTGAAGGGGACGGACTGTGCCAATAGGAACACCACCCTCAGTAGATTTCCCCGCCAAGTCTTCGACAGTATGATACGCCCTCTCGGCAAGAAGGTTGGGGAGTCTAACACTAGGGCAAACGGGGAATGCATAACAGTCGTATGCACCCAGCAGCACCATATTGACGCTTTCTTTTCCTTTGAGCGTTTCTTCCCCAAGACAGGGTTGGGAGCAAGCAAGGTCCTGTCACGTGGGGATATCACTTTCATAGGACCCCCCGTAACTTTTAAACACAGCACTACATTTGATGGCGAGCACAAGTTGAGAATAGTTTACCAGATTTTAGTGTTCAATCAAGCTGGTGTCCTTGTGATACCCACAGACTATCCGAGCCATCCTATGGCATGGAATAAACCACCCGAGTTTCTACCTCTAGCTTTCATCAAGGAAACCGCCTCAAAGATACCTAGGAAGCTGTGGCACAAGGGGCTTCGTGTCAACCCGTCCTTTCTCGAACTTGGTGCAGCGATGCGCCAGGAGGCTATGGAATACGCCGAAGAGCACGCCTTTGAACACTGCGACGTCGAGGATCGCGTGTTTCTCCGCAGCTTGCTGGCCAGTTCTGAACGTCGTCGAAGTGCAAGACTTGCCGCCTCAGCCGGTACGTGCCTCGGCAAGTGCCTCTGCCTGTGTTGCGCGGTATTGTTTTGCCATCAGGTGACGAGATATCGCCCTGTGTTGCACTGACTTATTTATTATTCTGTGCGCCACCTCCAGCTTTGCTGACTGTGCTGTCCGAGACTTGAGGTTGCCGGTCTTCCTTTTGTTCCCATGATGACGCATATGCGTTTTCCTTTGGCTGTGCAGGTGCTCAAGACCCTGCATCGAGTAGTCAAGGAGGTCGCCGTGACGAAGAACTTGAGCTGGAAGATGTTCAGATGCAACATGGGAGTACAGGTGCACGTCCTGTGCTGAGCCGTGTGCTATGAGAGCTGCAGTGTAGTCCCTTGCTTTCTGCCGTATTGCTCTTGCCTTGGTTTCCCTGAACGCTGGTGTATCTAACGCAATGCGGGTTGTCATCTCCCTCCACAGAAGTGTGAGGCGACGCCACACCGCCATCGCCTTCTCGAAACGTTCATCATCTTCGGACAAGACGGTACGGACCATCCCCTCACTGTGCTGCATCGTCAGGCTACATTCCCGGCCAATAATATTAGGCGTCTTCTCCTCCTTGACACCTTGCCGTTTCTTCACCTTCTTTACTTTGATAAAGCACTTCACATGCTTTACCAAAAACTCGGCTAACTTATCTATTTTCTCCTGTGTCGTGCAGCGCTGGCGGACGGTCACCTCGATACAGTGGTGTACCTCTCGAAGAGCAAAGTGGAGCACATCACCGACGTAATCTTCTGGAGGTAAGTCCGGAATAACAGGCGCCCGTTTCCACATACACCCCTTATGTTCGATCTGGTACTCCAACCGTTTCTTTTCCGAAGATGGCGCAACCTCGGACTCTAGCTCCTCCTTTGTTTCGAACGTTTTTGGGCAGTAGGGGCACTTCCACGGGAACGTCATGCCCGCGTGATATAGATGTGCCCCTTCCATTATGGTGGCAATCGTGCGTAGCGTGTGTCTAGTATCTGAGAGGTGCCACTCAGCTTGTGGGCACTCACAAAAGGCGCACCCATGGGTGTGGTTGCAAGGGGCTACCCCGCACATCATATTTATCCACTTCATATCGCCTCCACCCTTTTTCTTTAACGTGTACAACTTGTCGTTGTGAGTGATTCCGTTGTCCTCGATATCTTTGAGCTCGTCTAGGAGGCGCGCCATAGCCTCCTTCACTTCGTGATATGCCTCCTTGCCCTCGAAGACTAGAACGGACTGACTGCTGAATGGGGAGTTCAGGCCGTGGAAGTCAGGATCTCGTTCAGCTTGCGGCACGATGACTTTGAAGGCGACGGTTGTTTGGGATACGCCACGAAAGACGCCGGCACCGTCACCAGCAAGTTGCACTTGGATATCCGTGCACTCAGGTAAGTACTGCTCACAATATGCCAGTAACGCCTCCTTGAATGAGAGTGTAATGCCCTCCACACTTCCCAATACGAGAGCCTCGGGCTTTGCAGTGTCGAAGTACTTGTTCATAAGCCTGATAGTCTCGTTTTTGCCTGCGTTTCTGCCCAGCGAAGGCATACATACTCCCGGTGCTATGTAGTGCTTCTCGTATTTGTCAGTCTCTGGAGAATATTTGTAACTGAGTGAGTTTATCAAGTATTGGTATGGCCGTTCAGGAATCCGGCATCGAAGACGTATGGCCAAGCCCACCTCTGCAGTCCAGTGTTCTTCGATACGCCGGACCACGGTACGCTGCACGCTTTTCTTAAGGTGTGGAAGCCTATTTAACAGTTTGGTGAGTAGCTGCTGAACATGTTCTGATGTTGAATTATCACCCAGTAAGTTCATCATGGCCTCTTCCCCGTCAGCATAGACTCTGAACTTGGCCTTGATGTATCCGTCCAGGTCAGATATCATACGCCGTAGGTGCTTTTTCCGAAGCCGAGGGTCTTTGGAGTGTTCAGCTAGCTCCTTGCGCCGAATCAATCGCAGCTTTTGCTTGGGTCCGGGTTCTTTCGCACGTCGCTTCCACTTATGAGCCAGCTTCTCAAACTTGCGCGCCCTTGATTTCTCATCAGCAAGTTGTTCTTTTAAGTTCTCGACTTGCTCAGAGACCTTTGCTAGTTGCGCGTCTGCAATATCCTGCAGTACTTTCATGCGCTCTAACTTGGCAGTGTCTCGGTTGCTTGCAGGTGGAGTCGGCGTGTGACTTCTGGGTGCTGCAGGCTCACTCGAGTTTGCCTCCGGTTGCTCTTGACCATCTAGAGTAGATGCACCTTGCTGTGGGGCAAGCATGGACATTCTGCCATGTTTATTTCCTTTCTTAAAGCCCATCCTAGAAGATGATATGTATCATTAATATGTGAATTATGTGTTTGGTGATGAATTTGGTGGAGCTGCGAACCCTGACTGAATTGTGAGAAATGAGCTCTGTTTGCTGTGTCCTTGCCTTTTATGTGGTCATCACGGACCCGGAACACTTAAATATCGATGCAGGATCGATTCGATATCGATCTGACATGTCACAGGATGACTTATGACACCTCAAAGTGCATATAAATGATGAAACCCTAACTATTTACCCTATACCCCCCGACTTTGACAGCCGTTTACACCCCGAACCGAATCGAATCAGCCAAAACGGACTTCACCATCGTTTTTGGCAACATCGAAATAGGTAATATTGCTATTAACATTGATAGCATACATTGCCGGAGCCCCCGTTTAATACCCAAATACCCTAGATGGTCATTTCGACCCCCCCCTGGGTGCCATGTGGTAGCAAAACCCTCAGGGACAAACCACTTCTCAGCCTCGTCTGAATCGTCGTCGTCCTCCGAATCAACCTCTTCCTCAGAAAGTTCCTCTTGTTGCACTGAATGTTGCATCTCCACGTGAGTAGCGGCGGGCACGTGAGTCTCGAGAGGTGTCTCCGCAAGCACTGCAGGGATGACTTGCCGTTCAAAGGTGAAAGAAGAGAGCCCCTCTGGGGTGATCCTGTCATCCCCGGATCCAGACACGGACATGAGGCAGCCGGTCTTCTCGAAGTACCTGTTCAAGTTACACCGCTTCACCATCCGCGCATACCCCTCTCCTGCCCACCACGTACGGCGGTCTGAGGCAGTCATCTCTGCGTTCTCCCACTTGTCAAGGTTCCTAACGAAGGTCTTCAAGCCATTCGTTCTGCTCGTAGTCGATGTCCCGCTTAACCTCTCGACCTGCACCTTGGTCCACAGGCTGAGACCAATGCGTTCCCCCCTTCAGCAGGCTCCAACCCATCGCATTCCCTTTCTCCTTCTGGTTCTCGAGGTAGGCAGGCTGAATCTGAGCATCGAGATTGTCAGCAAAAATAACCGCCTCGTCATTGGGGATGTGCTCCTTCAACCAAGGAATAAGCGTTCCGTTCTGCCACTCTATCTAAGGAAGAGGGGCGATCCACCCACGCACACTTCTGCCAATAAACGTGCACGTCAGGGTGGTACGGCTTTCTCAGCCTCAGAGATTCGCTTCCCTGTCCCACGAAACCAGATGGCTAGGGGCGGTTGGGGAAGGTTGTTCCCCTGAGCGTCCACACCTGCACGAATACAGATCTGAAGGGTTGCCTGGCGTTTTTCCAACCCAGACCCAGGTTGACGGACCCAAACATCTTCGTGCCCTTATCGTCGATCGTGTGGTCGTAGTCGCCCACCACAAATGGGAGAGGAACTTGGTCAACGTTCAGACGATGCTTGTAAAGAAAACGACCCTGCAAGAAACGAAGAACCCCACAACGTACGCTAGGAATTATATGCTGCATATACACGAAACGAAGTAAGGGGGGGGGAACATCGATAGACAGCAAGAAGTTTAAGTGTACCTCAATTGGGTGTTGTCGAGGTGCGGACGATATCAACCTGCAGATACCTTGCAAGCACTTCTGAAACGCGGGTACCATACTCACGTAGGATTGGGACTTTTTGTGGGTCCGTTTCCTGCGGGCGAGTTTCTGTCGACGAAGGAAATTAACTCTCCAGTTGGGGGACGCATGAAAATCGGCGGAGGGGTAGTATTGTTTCACAAGCTGCTTCCCACGAACACTGACGAAACGTGTCCCCACTTTGCGCCCACGAGCACGCCAGGAGCGTATCTCCTTACCGAGCGCAGTCTCAGCAAGAGGAAACTTACACGTTTCACGCCGATCGCGAATCTTGAGTTTTTTCAACTTCAAGACGCCTGCACCTTTGAACACATGGTCGCGAACTGGGATCCCATCAGAACCTATGCTGTTTGCCCAACGAGAGATGTTGGGACCTGGAATGCCGGTTTCTCGTGCTGTGTGTTGCAGTGGGTCTGGGAGCCCCTGATTGACACAATCGTCGTAAAAAAGGATGGCATTCGCTTTTTCCTCGTTGTCATAACGCTTTCGTTTCAGGGCGCCCTTGCGTCCCACATTAATTGCTGACGAGGAATCAGAGATCTCCGCGGAGTCCACGGTCGTGCTCACAGCAGAGTCCACGATAGGGCACACAGGCTTGATTACGGCGTGAGGTGACAACTTAGTTGAGTCATGCAACGTGATTTCCACGGACAAAAATTCGCGGCTTGCTGAACAGAAAGCGCTCTACTGGCAGAAACCTGTGATAGACACCGACAGGGAATATGCGTATTCCAGAGATAGAATAACCGGCTGATCGTCGGTTGTCACTCGAAGCGAAACATAGATGTGGCGTCCGACATCTGAGTCTAAAATAGCTTTCCTGTGAGCAAGCAAGGCCTGAGTTGAGGAGACTGTCTCAGCCACAACCTCACTACGTGAGCAAGCCTTTCGGTGCTGGACGAGGGCAGGCATGTGTTCGAATCCCTTAGCGCAGTTGTCGCAAGCATATTTCGACTTTGGAACAAGAGGTGGAGTATTGGCGGTCTCAACAACCTCGCCATGCCTAGTTTTGACAAAGCGAGTGAAACCATGATCAAAAAGGCGAGACGCTTTCCGTTTTGGCGCTGCAGGTTGAATCGGGCTATTTGCTGAACCGAGTTGCGTAGCGCCCATGGTAGGTCTAGTGACAGTGGCAAGCGGTGTTGCAGACTGAATATGGGCTGCCACATCATTCCCTCTGGAACTATGGCCAGAAATATCACGAAGCTGAAGAATCTCCTCGATCTCCGGTGAGGTTTCCGACGGACTTGCTGGAGGTTTAGATGCGGGCTCTGGAGGGAGGGCTGCATTCTTACTGCGAACGCTTGATTTGACAGCAGCGAGGACTATTCTCTTAAGTTCTACATAGTCCGACTCGGAAATAATATCATCATCAAAATCCTTCTTCAATTCCTTGAGCTGCGCACGGCTTTCAGGGTCCATTCTGGGAGATACCAACGAGGTGCGTACTGTAGGATTTAAGAAACCGGCTGAGCTAGGTGTGTGTTCATGTGGACGACTAAGAAAATGTACTGACTGGCCAAGAAATCGCGATTCACTATTCTTAACGATTTTCATAGGACGCTGGCGCTGGCGGGGGTACCGATTTGGTGAATATTACTGGCTGGCCCCAAATCTCCGGTTTTCTTAACACTGGGTACTTACTGTATGCTTGCTTAACGGGCGTTAAGCAAGCACGGTACTATGGTCGCGTCAAGGAATGTATACCATTCCTTGAGCACCGGCATTCCGGGGAGTCGCCTAGGTCACGTAGATTGTTCATCCACTCAAGTGAAATGAACAAACCTGGCAACCTATAAACTTGTTTATTGTGCGTGGCACAAGCTACTTGAATACAGGTTTGTGGTTACGGGTGTTCGTGCGGGCGCGTTGTATTGCGGATGGCTAACCTCACGTGATCATCTTCGCGCAAGGGAGGCGAAGCTGATCACATGCAGTTGGACATGAGTTCGCAATTGAAGAGTGTATGCATATATGCACTGTGATATGCTGTATGGTATGCCGTGCAATAATATATGATTAGGAAATACACCGCTGCTGCTGACCCGGGTCAACAGCGGTGTATTTTGAAGTGAACGGAAGTCGAAAGTGATTAAGAAACAGTTTCAAACTGTCTCGAGCTTCCCAACACCGATTTATCTGCGTCCGATGACTGTGTACATGTAATTGTACCGTCAGATCGAAAATCATTTTATACACAGTGTCTGGCGTAATTTTCGAGTCATCGTTGTCATCGAAAATGCACGTTTGATTAGGTCATGAAACTGCTGTAGGTCAGTTAAGTGACACACAGCTTGGGTATTTATAGTCTATTAACACACTATTCGATGAAAATGACATTATCATATGTCATTTCTGGATTTATATATATTTCATAAAAATCAGGGTTGAGTGATATTTATGCGCGAAATAGGGATACATAAAGGCAACAAGCTAAAAAAGTGCAGTATGCGTACAATGAAAACACCGAAATATGCATACATGTATCATTTGCTGGAATTGTCACACCGCTCACTTTTGTGACTCTTCCCGTAGTAGTGTTTATGATTGTCACCCGAACCTGAACCCTAACTGTTTATGCCCATATAACGGGTTAACTTATCAGCTTTAATAGATTCTGAGAAAACCTATCACTGAGTGAATATACCCCGGGTCTTAGGGGTATATCCAACAGGTTTGGCCCCACGCACTCTTTGTTTAGACACTGCGAAGTTTGGCCATGTCTGGCTAAACAACGACGATTGAGATGGAGTGAGGGGCTCCTCTAGAGGCGCGGCGGAGCGGTATGGCCTAGTTGAATGTCTGGTTGATTGGATTTGCGGGAAGCTCGTGCACGTGGCCGCTTACTTTTCCTTGCTACGCTTTGGTAGACGTTGGAATTTTTTGGTCGGATCCGACACCACGTTCCTTGGCCGCGTTATTTAATCCACATGCACGTTTGGAGGACTTTGTGCGCCGCAGCTTTCCCTTGATTCCTCGACGACCGCATTTCGATTCTTGGCCGCCCCTCCTTCCGCATCTCGCCCCACTTCCCCTCACTTTATCTCTGCAGTCTTCTACACCATGGTTGCGACTAGGTTGACCTCCAGTATGGCGTCTCGCCGACGCTCCTTAGCTACGATTTTCGACTCCGCTGCTGCCCGTAATTCCGTCACGCCGGCTACGCCGGCTGTGCCCGTGGGCACTACGACAGATGCTCGGAGATATGTTTTTGATTGAACGTGCAAAGGTACACAATTCGGATTTTTATAATATACTGGATCAGGGCCAGATTGAGGTACAAACGATAATTCGGTTCCGAGTTCTGAAGGCTAAACACTTCTCAAGTGCTCCACTTATTCACTCGTCACTCAGGTTGCAGGGTCAACCACTCGACAGCCGATGTCACACTTCGGCTCAACGTTCAATTCCCGATCCGATCTCATTTCTAATTCCGATTCATCATTCTCGATTCAGATGTTATGCCGACAGACTGACACGATGACTGCCCCACAGTACTGTCATACTACTGTACTGTCATACTGTCATACTGTCATAGCGTCATACTGTCATACTGTCATAACCTTGATATCTGATATTCGATTTCATTGTCTTTTCAACCCCGATGCGAATATGACCATTCTTCGAGGGTCTGACTGAGTTCCACGATGACACCCCCCACAGTACTGTCATACTACTATAGTGTCATACTGTCATACTGTCATAGTGTCATACTGTCATACCCCGGACATCTGGTATTCATTCTCATCGTGATTTCAAGCCCAATTTCACTGCCATCGTGCCAATCCCAGATTATCCCCGATGACACACATACGGACGCATAGGCATATCGGCTCACGCTGTGCCTCCGGGCACACCGGCACCTGCTGGTGTTCCGGCTGCGAACTCCGCCCAGGCGGTTTTCTTGGCGGGTGTTCGCTCGCTGACCCGTGAGCGCTTCGACGAGAGCGTGGCGAAGCACGTGATCCGGAAGTGTTTCCGTGAGAAGCATGACCGATTCACGGGAACGGAATCCGATGCGCAGGTGCTTCTATCCAAATAAACTGGTGCCTGCTCTCCAGGAGGCATTCGAGGCGCAGGACGTCTTATTTGCGCCTCTTTTCCACTTGGAGGACTCCACGTTGGCCGTCCGACCCGAGGCCAACAAACTTCTTTTTTCAACGCTCGAGCTCATCGTGCGTCCCGCCTCTCCGGCGGGTGACTGGCTCGAGGCGTCTGCGACATTGCACCCGCTGGACGGCAAGCGGGCCCTTCTGGAGCTCGCACGGCGACTGCTGAACTCCGGTGCGCCCTTCCAGGGTACATCGGACCTCCTTGCGGCCCGCTTCAAGGCCTACCTTGACCCGTCCGAGTCCATCACGGATTTCAACGCGGCCTTGCGGTCCGCCAGGAGGCGCAACACCCTCGACGATGACGAGGTGAAGGAGCTGTTCCTCGCGGCGCTGGATCCTGGGTTCTACGCGCCGGTGGTTTCGAGGCTCTTCACGCATCAGCAGCGGGCGGCCGTGGACCTCCTCACCATGCAGCAATGGGTGCTCGAGTGTTACGCGAGACACGTCACAGCCGGTACGCACACTGCCACGTGCACCCTGTCCGCAGCGGCCGTGGCCACTGACGGTGACACTTCGCAGCTGTCCGACCTCACGGCCATCATCCTCGACGTGAAGCGCCAGCTGAAGGTCCTCACGGAAAAAAAGGTCAACGGCAAGGGGTTTACCCCGCGGGCGGACAAGCACAAGATCGGCAACGGGGGAGGCGGCTCCGGTGTTCGTTTTGCGGCGGGTGACCTCCCGACGGGGGGGAACTGGTCGCAGTCGCAGGGGAGGAAGCGCGTTGCCTTTCACAAAGGCAGCGGCGACTTCATTCCGTTCTGCCAAAATTCGACGTGCAGGAAGGACGAGGCGCGTCACTGGCACCGCGACTGCCCGAACGGCGGCAAGAACGGCGCTGGTGGGAGCTTCCACAGCTTCTCCCTCGGTGACATCGAGAACGACTAACTGGCGGAGCAGTTTCAGACGGCCATGGACGAGCACGACGGCGAGCGGTTCGATGCGCTCTGCCTTCTGGCGGGGGGCAAGCCGGAGATGCTCGACGGCGTTTCGGCGTGTGCCTTCGGGTTCGAGCCGGACCGGGAGGATGGTGCGTTGCATGACTTCCTGCCCTACTGCCAGCCTGTCACCCACATGGGGGGCTTCACGGTGGGTGGTGTGGCGAGCGGGATCTCGGCTGCCGCTTGCACGCATGTCCGCGGGGACACACCGCCGGCGCCACCGCCGACGGCAATCACGCATGTCTACCCCGACGAGTCGGATGCGTCCGACGACGGTGTCGTGCTGCCGGCGGACCCCATGCACGCACACGAGCCCGACCTATGCTTTGCAGACAGGATCGCGCAGATGGGCGGACTCTCGATCACGGCTGAGGGCGGAGACTTGGCGATGCGGGACATGCACGCCGAGTCGGAGACCGACTCTTACGACAGCGATGTGGACGGGTCTGCTGCTGGGTATGACCCGACTGACAGGGAGGATGCGGTTCCGCGGCCTCCGACACCTCGTCAGGGATGCGGTACACCGCCTTGGGGGTTTGGCCGCTCTTCGGCAATTGCGGTGATGGTGTGTGCATTCTTCTGTGTTTGCGCCACCGCGGCGCCACTCTCAGCTGCCACTCTTGGCGGAGCATGCGCACCGGACCACACCGGCCTGGAGGTCGGTGGTGCTGCAGAGGCAACAGTGGTCGGTGGTTGACTCTGGGAGATTAGCGAGAGCGGCTTGGAAGGCGCTGAGCTTGGTGAGACCCACGCGAGGCACGCATGGTGAAGGGAGTCCTGCTGTATACAGCAATGGATACTTTGAAGGCGAGCGCATCTTGAAGCCGGAGAAGGTGGACACCAGAGTGCTGGACAAGCGGTTCTTCTCGCAAGCTCGGGAAGAAGGTGTGGTGTGCTATGAGCCGTGTGGAGGCCTCTGTGCTGGCCTAGAGATGTTACTCCGTAATGGAATAAAGGTGGATCGATACTTGTATCAAGACATATCATTGAGCAGTCAGGCGGTGGCCAGAGCCAGGTGCACGGCGTTACTGAGGCGATATCCTGACCTTATGTCGCCCGATGCAATAGAGTTTGGGGCCCTACCTCACGATCTACACGACACTGCGAGCGCCGATTTCATACGAGCAGGGGCTCTTCAAGGTCGGCAGTGGGTCATGGTGTGCGGGTTTCCATGCCAGGATCTCTCTCCAGCTGGAACACTCACGGGCTTGGATGGCAGGCACAGCAAATTATTTTATGAAGTGGTTCGGCTGCTGTCCACGCTGCAGCAGCTACAAAAGCAGCGGCCTCCAGGCTATGTCCTGGAGAACGTTTCCCCGCTGTCGCGCAGACCCGGAACCAAGATCAGGGACGAAGTGTTCCCGTACATCGCCAGCGTCATCGGCCGACCAGTGTCCTTTGACGCAGCACAAGCAGGCGCCTACGCCCACCGACTGAGGGCGTACTGCTGGAGCAACCTGTTCCAGAACCACCAGTTCCGCTCCGTGATGGGCAAGGTGGCGAGGCCAGAAGGGCGGGTCGCATCATCAATCTTATGCAAGGGATGGCAGCCCAGGCCGGTGGTGAGGACAGACCGCGCACCCCACTATGTGGTGAACGTGGTGGGAGAACCATTGAGGGCTCTTCCCACCATCATGGCAACGCAAGGGTCTAGGGCATTCAGATTAGCGAGAATGGGCACCGTGGTGCGCACCGCCGACGAGGACACTGAGGAGGAATCCCGAGAAGTGAACCTCGACGAGAAGTCGCGAGCCATGGGCTACAGCGCAAGTGAACTACGCATGGCGGATGGCCTGAACGACGTAGAATTGGCAAGCATTCTGGGCCTGGCCATGGATCGCAGGGCTATGGAACTGTTGATGGCGGTCGCAGAAGCAAGCAGGAAGGGACTTCCTCACAGCGAGGAGTCCCCAGTGGCGGAGAATTCCCCAGGACAGCCTATCGCTGTAGACAACAACTGGGCAGACCACGCGAGGTCGGACCTTCAGCAGAGGCAAGCTTTGCTGGCGGAATGGGTTGGAAATTCAAACGCATACACTCAGCAGGTGGCGAAGACTATGAGTCACCGTGACTGGGAAGAGAAGTTGCAGACGATGTGCTCGCAAGGGCAGAAAGGTGCAGAAGGAATTGGTGCCCAGCGACAGAACGCGGGGACCAAGAAGAAGAAGAAGGAGTGGCAGCTCTACGCCATTGAACAGTACCGTCAGAGGCACAAGAGTCACTTCGTGAAGGAGGGCGCGACCCCACCAGCACGCGCTGAGGTGCCTGCTTGGAGTCCGCCTGGTAAAGACAAAGAGATGAGAGTTCCGAGGCTGGCATGTACCACCAGATTTGTGGACTTGGTGGCCAGCGTTGCAGAGCAGCAGGCTGACCGCGACAAGCATCGAGACATACATGATGATGCGTGGTGTCTCAGATGGCTGAAGTCCGATGGCAGCGTGAAATTGCCGGAGGATGAAGTTCGCCGAGTAAAGAGGCGCGCAGCACGGCACCGATGGGATGAGGCCACGGATGAGATCTACATGATCACCCTGTCAGGCAAGGAGGTGAGGATACCAAAGCCTGCTGACCGTTTGACATTGGTCAAGGAGTACCACTCCAGGACTGGCCATTGGGGAATAAGGCGCACACAGCATCTTTTGTGGCAGCGGCATTGGTGGGCTGACCTGAAGAAGGACGTGGAGGCGGTGGTCACTCAGTGTGAGACCTGCCAGCGGGTGAAGACTCATTATGCGAGGGAAGAGGCGTTCTTGTCCCCTTTGGAGATCGTATCATTCATGTATCGTTGGTCATTGGACTTGGCGTGGCCTTCAAGGAGGGTAACGAGGTCTGGTAACAGCAGGGTGCTCATCATGACCGAGCACTACACCAGATTCATCGTCTGTGTACCCATCCCCAACAAGGAGGCAAGCACCATTGCGGCAGCATTTCGCAGTCATGTGCTGGCTGTCTTCGGGGCGCCAGCCGAGTGCTTGGTGGATGGAGGCAAGGAGTTCGAGGGTGAGTTCGAGCAGCTATGCAGAGACTGTCCGATAGACAGGAGGGTCACCTCACCAGACTCGCCAGAAGGCAATGGTCTCACTGAGCGAGTAGTGCGCACTATGAACTTCTGTTTCAAGAAAATCGCCTTGGAGAAGGGCCTCGACTACGAGTGGGACGAACAACTCTGGCCATTGGTGCTGAGCTACAATGCAGCACGCCAGGAGTCCACAGGAGTGGCGCCGTTCACCTTACTGTTTGCCCAAGAGGCAGTGGTGCCGCCAGATCTGAAGCGGGCGCCCAGCATGGACTTCAGTCCGGAGGTCAGCGACGACAAGGATACCCGAGTCAAGGACCTCCTCCAGAGAGCACAGGTGGTGAGGCGGTTGATGGTGCATGCTGGCTGCAGTCTGGAGATTGCGCAGCATCGTGACACTTTACACTATGAAGGAAGAAGGGGTGGTGGCTACGAGCCTAAGCCACATCAGTTCAAGGTGGGGGACTTCGTTTACATCAGACAGAAGCCTCGCAGTGGCATGGAGGTCGCCACCAAGTTGAAAGAGAAGAGCACTGTGCAGAGCATTGCGCCATGTCACCTACAGGTGAAGGATCAGTATGACTGCAGTGCAGCCGTGCCCAGTAGACATCTTGCATGCGAGCTGTGCAGGAAGGCTGATGGAGAGGCAGAGATGTTGTTGTGCGACACGATCGTGCAACAAGGGGTACCAATTCATTGTGGTGTCTTACCCCAGCACTGGATGAAGTACCAGAAGGCGAGTGGCTATGTCCTAGGTGCTCAGGCACGAGGATGCAAGCTGCTAACGCCGAGGTGCAGACCCAGGAAATCAAGGGTTCTGGCGTCCTGGAGGACAGATTGGGGATGAAGGAGCAGCAATTGAACGAGAAGCTGTCCCCAGACATGCGCCTGCTGCCAGCAGACGTGGGTCCCCGTCGCGTGGTGAAGGGAGATAAGTTTCAGCCATGGCAGGCTATCTCATCAAGGGAAATGATGCTGGAAGAGAAGGACTTGTTCCTTTACATGCCAGACCAGGTGGACTGGGGCAGACAGGACAAGCTCTCAGAGGCTGTGAAGATCTTCATGCCTGGGCATTGGAATGAGGGACATCGCACCGTGCTGAGCAAGAAGTATCGAGAGCAGAAAGTGATGGCGAGGCAACTGAGGGATGCACCTCTGGTGCCTGCCTTGGCTGAAGAAGAGATTGAAAAACGAGGAGAATTAAGACATATGACCAGGGCCCAGGTGCGCGAGGCTAGCGCGCTACAGTGGGGACTTGAGCTTGTCATCACGGTGCCTTCCGAGGTGAGACGCTTGGCGACAGAGGTGGACTGGAAGTCCATCGATGGCGTGTGGGACCCATGGGCAGGTATTGGGGTCATCAGTGAGGTGATGATGGAGCAATGGCCACAGTTGAGATTTATGAACAATGACTGGAACCCTCAGCTGGGTTGGTCTGAGGCGCGTGATGCACTTCAGCCAGGTAACTATCGCATATGGAAGGAGAAGTATGGTGTCTGTGATGCTGTGGTGACCTCTCCTTGGTTTGCCGCGTTGGATATCGCGTTTCCATTGGCAGTTATGGCCAGCCGCGTGGTTGCGTGCGTGCATGTTCCCTCTTATTACCTGACAGATATGACCGAAAGCAGAGCCGCGTACTTCAGACGATTGAGTCAGTCGGGACGCCTGCATGTGATCGGACATCTGGAGCATGGACCTATTGGCCGCAGGTGTATGTGGGTCTTGGTGTTCAAGAACCCTTTGGTCAGAGCCAGAATGTTACAAGGTGGAGAAGGTGAAGGCATTGGCATGTTTACCTTCAGTTTGGGCAAGTTCATGGCAGATGGAGATACGACTCAGTAAGTAAGCAAGTATGCTGAACAAGCCCATATTTGAGTCTGTGCTACTGCAGGCAGCAGCTACAGATGGGGGATGTTGGAAATTTGGGCTTGTGTATAAGAGCTTAGCATGTGATCTCAGAATATCAGAATTTCAAAACATTTGTAGCTCTACGATCGTGTGCTGTGTTAAGATATGCCTGGATGATTACCGACACATGTGAATGTTAAAGAAAAGTTCGATACCTACGCGCGAGTGTTGAGATTGATCGGGTCTGGCAGTGTTTGTCCCATCATGTGCTAGGACAACATACTGTGTCATGCGCGGATGACTCAGCGGTGCCATACATGCTAGCAGTGCTATACGCGCCTTACGATATTAGCGCCCGAGACCCCTGTTGAGGAAGAGACCCCCCTTAGTGGGAGTACACAGTACTAGTGTACGGTGTAATAAGGTGTCATAGTGAAGCACTGACACCTCATACTGCATGATACTGTAGTAGAAGCATCTGATAGGTTAATGGGACTTGGCCATGCTGACTAGGATTAACTCAGGGAGTTGAGTGAATAAGTAATGGCCAAGGCCAAAGAAACAGTTGAGTTTTTAAGAGTAAATACAGCCGACATGGCAAAAGATGTAATCCTAATTCTTATATGCAAGTAATATGCTGTAAGTATAGACATAGCAGTCCTATGTCTAAAGAGCTGACCTAGCAGTACCTAGGCAGTTAGTTGGTCATTATATGCAGTCCATGTATGTCCTCCACCAGTAGTTTCACAGTGTCTGTTAAGTGAGGAGGGTTACAGCTGCCTCCCACAAAATGGTATCAGTGTGCTACGCACCACCACCACCACCACCGCTTCCGCAAAAAAACTTTACTTTCAACTTATGAATTTTCCGACGACTTTATACCGTGACTTCAGCTTCAATGTTATTTGAGATCTGCCAAGTGTGTGTTACGCTTACCCGGGGCCTTCCCTGACGCCACTTCAGTTACGGCTTTTATCGGCTCGCTGACTGTGACACCCACGTAAATTATCTTTTATTTGCTTACAAAAGCGAATTTCTTCTTCAACGCGTTGTGCAATTGTAGTTCATACTGGATTCTAGAAATCGGGCGCTTTTAGGGCCTAAAAGTGCCCACCTGCAGTGCTCTAGCGTCCTGCCAGGGTGCAGTGCTTTCGAGCTCGTGTGTCGCCATGGTGCTTGAGCCAGCGCGAGTTGCCTTAGAATTGTCAATTGATACGAGGTCTTCTTTGGCGCGTGGATCTGGAGTTTTGGAATTTTGAGCTACTGAGCGAGGCCTCCTACTGTGGCACAGTGTGCCACAAATACAGTGATGGAACCTGGTAGTTCGTCGTGTATGTCGCGAGGCAGAGGAAGCGACTTCCAACTGCCATGTTACTTTTACGAATGCGGACGAATTCCAGCTCGACGTGCTGTTTGGCAATGATTAATTTTCGAGTTAGCGAACGCCAGTGAGGCAGGCCCTGCCTACTTTGAAACTTTGATGTCGTTGCGTTGGCAATTCTGCGTGCGTTCTGCGCCTGCGACTCGTGAATTAGCCGTACAAATTGTGTCGAGAATTATTATTTTTGCTTGGATCATGGTTTGAGATTGTCTGGGATTCTACCTCTTGGCGCTGGCTTCATATTTGCGTCGGACGACTGGACGACTTCGAGTCGGTCTTACTGGCTAGCAGCTTTGCACCGCTGGTTCTTTTTGGAATCTGTGCCGGGTTTTTGAAGGTTTCCGATGAAGTCTTCGTTTCTGTGAGCTTGGCGATTGTATGAGTTCGCGACGTTCTTCTTTCGTGCTTCTAGTTGTCTCACATAATGCAGCTTTGAGATGGCAGTTTCGTGGCTGCGAGCGTGTGCGCCCTCAATTGTCCTTGCGGCTATGCGAGATGAGGCAAGTTTCTGGCGGGGAATCTGAAAATTTGCTCCGACTTTGCGAAGAGTTCCTGATTTTGTTGCAATTCGACACTCCGGCGTTCTTAAAAATGGCTAACCCTAGGTGGTATCGCGCTGTAGCGTTGCTTTGACTTCTGTGAGCCAGTCGTTGACCAATTTTGCTCAATTTGTTTTCGTCTTGAATCTTCGAGTACGCTGGAAAGCTTTTGCTGCAATTTGGTTGCGGCAGTTGGTTATCTGTTGTTGGGCCTTGGCTTCGGCGTCTTCTCTCTCGTACTTTTATCACTTGCGGCGGAAGCTAGCGAATCTTCCTCGGTTGATTTGTGTGTTTCTCCACCTACGTTTGGCGCTCCTGGGTTGGCGGGATTGCGCTTGCAGCTTGAGCTTGGGGCTCGTCGATTGTGCTCGACTCCGGCGACATGGCGCTTCCAGATCCTGGCATGACAGCGGGGGGGGAGGAGCTGCGAGATACAGTGCTGGATGCCAGGAATAGGTCTTTTTTGTTTGCGCGAGACGTCCACGAGGCGCAGCACAGTGCACCACAGGCGGCGGTGCGGCTCGGTGCGTCCGCGGCGGCGCTGCATAGTGCGCCACCAGCGGCGGCGCGGCACTTGGCGCTTCCAGCGGCGGCGCGTCACAATACGCCACCCGCCGCGGCGCGGCACTACTATGGCCAAGGCCAAGCATTGGGAGTCAGCTCGCGATCTCCAACAACACAGTGGGAAGCAGAGCCGGAGGCGGCACGCGGCTTGCGGCATCCCAAGCATGGCTCACGACAGCGGGTACGGCTAGCGCGCGGTGCAGAGCTTGCGTCGAGTAGGTCGCTAAGGCGAGCCCCGCCAGCTACTGCCGCGGGGCCGGCGGCGTATAGCTCGCGACACCGACAACGAGAGCAGTTATTGCATAACGCACAGTTAGCAACACGCATCCCACGCGTGGCCATGCCCCTCGCGCTCAGCACGCGGTGCCCAGCGCTCCGCGTAGATTTGCAAGCCTCGACGCTCTGCAAAGACGCGTTGGCACCCAAGGCCGACCACGACATAGCATGGACCTATCTGGACCTCCTGTATGCAGACGGTAGTTGGTGCCCCCAGAGCCGCAGAAGCACGATGCGCAGCGACCGGCGCATGACGCACTGCTGCTTGCCCCACCAATGCATGGTGTGGAGCGGGCAGCGTGGGGCATGACCTGGACTTACGAGGACCTCCTCTATGCGGGCGGTAGTTGGTGCCCCCCGGAGCCACCGAAGCGCGATGTGCAGCGACCGGTGCGTAGCGCGTCGCTGCCAGTCCCACCAGCGCAGGGTTCGGAGCAAGCGGCACTAGACACACTGCAGGGTTCGGAACAGGCGGCACTCGACGAGCCGCAACTGGCGAGTAGCGCACAGCTTCCAGCGTCATCAGCATATAGTGCAGAGCGGGGCATGGCTAAGACGCCGCCCAAAGAATGTGCGCGGCTGCCAACCACCAGAGAGCACGCGCGAATGCCACACACCGACACAACGAAGGCGCCGCCCACAAAGTGCGCGCGGCTGCCACACAGTGGTACCACCGACGTAAAGCGTGGGCAGCGCGCGCGACAGACACCCCAGACTCGGCCGCTGGAGCGCATACGGCCACCTAGTGGCGTCGCTGGGGAGCGGGAAGCGCACCCTTCTCGTCGGGGCGCCAAGAAGCGGAGGCATATGCAGCGATCGCGGGAGACGAGTAGGAAGCGTGGTGCCCGGGGCATGCGAAGCTCGGCACCTACGAGGCGAGGTAATCGTGGGGGTTCACATAGCATCCGAGGCGGGAGATCAGGACGTCGCATCGTGGTGTTCAAGCCGAACGAGGGGGCCTGCGAGGCATATCGAGTGGGCACTCGTGATGCTTCCCTTGGATCCGAAAGAGAGCGTCCAGGCGTGGACCGCTTTTCTTTTGGGGGGGAAGAGAGCGCGCCGCGGGTGGCACACGATGACCACCGCGAGCACGCCGAGCGCACCGCCACGAGGCAGCCGGATAGATGGCCGCTGTCTCGGGCCGCGTGACGCGCAGCTGCCCCACCAGGCACGCCATACTCATGGTGCCTGGGGGTGGCGCGCAGCGTGTGTACGGCGACCGGGCGCCATCGAGGCTCTTCGGAGAGGAGACGAGCGGGCCTGGGAGCGTCACACCGCACACGCGTGCCCCGGCGACGAGCGCGGAGCGCAGCACCCACGTGAGGGTCGCTGCTGAGGCCTGTGTGGCCGGCGCTCCGGGCGAGATGGCGCCCAGCGATGGGACGCCTCGCCACACGCAGACAAGGGGCGCCGCCCTTGTGCTCGTGTCGCTACAGGGTGAGCACGAGAGGTGCTCGCCCACGCCCTTCCCCACGGCGCCATGAGAAAGCGTCCAGGCGTGGACCGCTTTTCTTTTGGGGGGGAAGAGAGCGCGCCGCAGGTGGCACACGATGACCACCGCGAGCGCGCCGAGCGCACCGCCACGAGGCAGCCGGATAGATGGCCGCTGTCTCGGGCCGCGTGACGCGCAGCTGCCCCACCAGGCACGCCATACTCATGGTGCCTAGGGGTGGCGCGCAGCGTGTGCACAGCGACCGGGCGCCATCGAGGCTCTTCGGAGAGGAGATGAGCGCGCCTGGGAGCGTCACACCACACACGCGTGCCCCGGCGACGAGCGCGGAGCGCAGCACCCACGTGAGGGTCGCTGCTGAGGCCTGTGTGGCCGACGCTCCGGGCGAGATGGCGCCCAGCGATGGGACGCTTCGCCACACGCAGACAAGGGGCGCCGCACTTGTGCTCGTGTCGCTACAGGGTGAGCACGAGAGGTGCTCGCCCGCGCCCTTCCCCACGGCGCCAGGAGAAAGCGTCCAGGCGTGGACCGCTTTTCTTTTGGGGGGGGAAGAGAGCGCGCCGCGGGTGGCACACGATGACCACCGCGAGCGCGCCGAGCGTACCGCCACGAGGCAGCCGGATAGATGGCCGCTGTCTCGGGCCGCGTGACGCGCAGCTGCCCCACCAGGCACGCCATACTCATGGTGCCTAGGGGTGGCGCGCAGCGTGTGCACGGCGACCGGGCGCCATCGAGGCTCTTCGGAGAGGAGATGAGCGGGCCTGGGAGCGTCACACCGCACACGCGTGCCCCGGCGACGAGCGCGGAGCGCAGCACCCACGTGAGGGTCGCTGCTGAGGCCTGTGTGGCCGACGCTCCGGGCGAGATGGCGCCCAGCGATGGGACGCCTCGCCACACGCAGACAAGGGGCGCCGCCCTTGTGCTCGTGTCGCTACAGGGTGAGCACGAGAGGTGCTCGCCCGCGCCCTTCCCCACGGCGCCATGAGAAAGCGTCCAGGCGTGGACCGCTTTTCTTTTGGGGGGGAAGAGAGCGCACCGCCACGAGGCAGCCGGATAGATGGCCGCTGTCTCGGGCCGCGTGACGCGCAGCTGCCCCACCAGGCACGCCATACCCATGGTGCCTAGGGGTAGCGCGCAGCGTGTGCACGGCGACCGGGCGCCATCGAGGCTCTTCGGAGAGGAGATGAGCGGGCCTGGGAGCGTCACACCGCACACGCGTGCCCCGGCGACGAGCGCGGAGCGCAGCACCCACGTGAGGGTCGCTGCTGAGGCCTGTGTGGCCGACGCTCCGGGCGAGATGGCGCCCAGCGATGGGACGCCTCGCCACACGCAGACAAGGGACGCCGCCCTTGTGCTCGTGTCGCTACAGGGTGAGCACGAGAGGTGCTCGCCCGCGCCCTTCCCCACGGCGCCATGAGAAAGCGTCCAGGCGTGGACCGCTTTTCTTTTGGGGGGGAAGAGAGTGCGCCGCGGGTGGCACACGATGACCACCGCGAGCGCGCCGAGCGCACCGCCACGAGGCAGCCGGATAGATGGCCGCTGTCTCGGGCCGCGTGACGCGCAGCTGCCCCACCAGGCACGCCATACTCATGGTGCCTAGGGGTGGCGCGCAGCGTGTGCACGGCGACCGGGCGCCATCGAGGCTCTTCGGAGAGGAGATGAGCGCGCCTGGGAGCGTCACACCGCACACGCGTGCCCCGGCGACGAGCGCGGAGCGCAGCACCCACGTGAGGGTCGCTGCTGAGGCCTGTGTGGCCGACGCTCCGGGCGAGATGGCGCCCAGCGATGGGACGCTTCGCCACACGCAGACAAGGGACGCCGCCCTTGTGCTCGTGTCGCTACAGGGTGAGCACGAGAGGTGCTCGCCCGCGCCCTTCCCCACGGCGCCATGAGAAAGCGTCCAGGCGTGGACCGCTTTTCTTTTATGCCGAGCGCACTGCCACGCTAGCCATTTCTTTGATGGTGAGGACGTCGCCCAGCCGCTGGCGAGGGGCGCTCTTGGACGCGCGCGAATTGAGGACCTGGTGAACCTATGGCATACGGTTGAAGCGGACGACGCGTAGTAGACGGAGAACTGAGTTTGTGCGCCTGCACGACGAGCATATGTGACCTCTTGACCGAGGTCCCCTACTTGCAAAGATTTTTGTTCCGTATTATCGACAGCCCTGGTAGCCGATGCGAGTGTTATGACCATCATGATGGCGGGAAATTGAAGACCGAAAGCCGCCTTGATATGAGTAGTGTGCCGTTGTGAGGGGCGCCAGCGATGTGACCTTAGTAGAGCCCTCAAGCTAATCAGATGAGCAAACGCGATGAGCAAAGTAGTAACGTATATGTTCGCGAGGACGCTTCCCACGTGAAGGGGGGGGGAGTAGTTGTGCTAGGACAACATATTGTGTCATGTGCGGATGACTCAGCGGTGTCATACATGCTAGCAGTGCCATACGCGCCTTACGATATTAGCGCCCGAGACCCCTGTTGAGGAAGAGACCCCCCTTAGTGGGAGTACACAGTACTAGTGTACGGTGTAATAAGGTGTCATAGTGAAGCACTGACACCTCATACCGCATGATACTATAGTAGAAGCATATGATAGGTTAATGAGACTTGGCCATGCTGACTAGGATTAACTCAGGGAGTTGAGTGAATAAGTAATGGCCAAGGCCAAAGAAACAGTTGAGATTTCAAGAGTAAAGACAAGCCAATATGGCAAAAGATATAACCTAATTCTTATATGCAAGTATATGCATTGAGTCTGGACATAGATCCTAAGAACCAGCATAGTTTGGTTAGCATCAAATAAGATATAGAGCATAATATAGAACCTTGCACTATATCTTATCCACAAGTAGTTTCACAATGACTGTTAAGTAGAGGGTTTAGTACTGCCTCCTACACTAGCTGTTTGTTGTTTCGGGACTTTGGACTTTATCTGTGAGCTGCTCTCTGCCACCTGAACAGCACTCCGTACAGTTACAGGGTGGTGTGCTGGATTCAGTGCACCGTAGATCATACCGTGCATGACTCCGTTCGACCGTACCAGTACTCGTACAGTACTTGGTGACAGATACCTAGGTCACAGATGCATTATATATTCGTTTACCTTTATAATGAGTTTACACTTGTATGAAAAGTATTCAGTGACCGCCCCGATATAATACGTTATATTATATCTCACAACTAGCTCGTCATGTCCCGGTGGAGCCGAGATGCTCTTTGGATCACATGCACGTTCTATGGTGGATTACTGGATGGAATACTCACCAGAGCTACATGTGCTGGATTTGGCACAGTGACACCTAAAATATGTCACCTGCCTCATCCTAGAGCACCCGCTGACACCCGCTTCGGGGTCTACGCGGTTGGTGGTGCCATGCACGTCAACAACTTCCAAGTCCACGACAAGATCCCGGACGACGCTCTGGACGTACCGCCACCGCTAGCACCGCCTGCCGCTCCGCGGTCGGTGGTGTCCGACGAGGGCATGTACCCCGTCAGCGCGCTGCACGCCCACGAGCCAGACACGTCCTTCATGGACAAGTTTGCGGTACGGCTTGAACTCACTAGCCCTAACCCGCCTCTCGCGATGCATTGCATGGGGCCCGTGGCACCCGTTGATTCAGTTTCGGAGACTGGGGAGGAGTCCGAGGATGACGACGAGGGGGATCCGCCGCCGCGGCAGGCTCTTGGCTGCGACAGACCGCCGTTGGGCTTTGGGTACTCTGCCCTCATGTCTCTCGCAGTCTGCCTGATGCTTGTTATTTGTGCAACTGCCGCGCCTTCAAGTGATTGCTCCGCGCCAACATCTTCGGCAGCAGGGCGCATCGGCGACGAGGTCGGTGGTGCTGGTGAGCTGGCGCCCACAGCCATCCCGCCGGATCTCTACTGGCAGCCGGAGGGCTGGTACCACAGCTGGTACCGTACTACGTACGGGTACGGGTGGACGTGGCTCCCAGGCCCCCCGCAACCACCTGAGGCAGCTCCGATTATTGCTGCGCCGCCCTCGCCGGGTGGTGCTCCGCCATCGCCGGACTACGAGCCACCCGCCTGGGGCGGTGGAGACGGGGATGGACTTTCTTCCTCAGTTCGGCACAGGACCGAACCGGTTGCACCCGGTATGACTGCCTGCGACAGCATCGGCGCGTCTTCAATTCTCTCAATTTGCTCTACGCATGATTTGACAAACAGTGCGTACCAGCTCTCCTGGGCGCTGTAGCGGTGGCACCGGCTCTCCCGGGCACTTTCAAAGTGGCTAGAGTGGCCAAGATTGAGATTAGCCTGCCTTCAGTTTGAGATGCTGTAGGTGCAGGTTGCCCCAAGATGGGCTCTGTTTCGGGTTTTCAGTGTATCAGGATTCGGCAGTAGAAAGTAGTGGCACAGCTGCTGCACTGCCTGTTCGGGAGAGGGGGCCTGGCCAGTATGAGCACAGTGCCTCCTGACCCACTAGCACTGACTTTTCTGCCTCTCGGTAGGCATTTGTTTCCTGTTTCGGCTACCTAGTTTGGTCCCCACACTAGGTGGTGTGCTGGATTTGGCACAGTGACACCCAAAATATGTCACCTGCCTCATCCTAGAGTAGTCTGGGTGACCGTCACTCGTAGGCCGAAACCTAATCCCTGAACTTAAAGTCAGGTATATGTTTATCTCTTTTATCTTATCAATCCGACCGTTCTAATATCAAAAAAACCCTATATTGGGGTATAACGACAAATAGATATATATCGGCCCTGTATATCTAGCAACATGTAAAATAACAAGCAACTCATTATTGTGAATGAGATTAAAACAGGATTACAATAACTCCTAACCTGATATATATCATGCTAGATTCATTCAGTACATGGTATGCTGATCATCATCCTGCATGATAAACTATCTGGGAATATTGTAATACCAGAAGTTATCTTCCTGTAAGTGTGTAAAGTGAACACACACACACACTGGCAAAAGTACTAATCAACAAGTACTGCACATTGCACACACACTGACATTTACTGTATATGATGACATTCACTGACTCAGAGTGAATTGATCAACTATAATGTCCATTATGTGCATGATAATATGGATACCATTCCACAAACACATGTGCGTGTGGAATGTCAAAGATGGCGATAGATATGGGAGCAGGATAAAACAACATGCTGTAGGGCTGGATGGAGATATCTCCAGACCCGAAGGCAGAATACTGTGCTCATTACAACAGCTGGTAACTGTTGAGCACAGTCCATCCACTCTCACATATCGCTGGAGCAACAACAACCACTATACTGCATCCTGACAAATGACTCAGTATTGATCAGCACAAAAGCATGTACCTAATCAGATCAGTACATACATATATTGAGCTGACATAGGTTGTTGTGGACACACACACACATATATATGTGTTGTGCTAAACTGCTTTGATTATAATCAAGCTATGTCCAGATATGTTTGGAATTTAGAGATATCATTTTGATATACTCTTAGTGCACAGTCATATGCTCAAACATATCATAGGTTGATAAGTTATCACTAAAGTGGATAATCCGCTTATAGTTGGTACACCTAATATATCAACAGGAAGTGCATTAACTTCCATGGGTTTCAAATCAGTAAAACCCATAATTATGATCAACCACAGATGTTGACATACAGAAATATTCACTTTTATGCCATGAAAATTGTCATGTGCAAAGGTGAAGTAAGTTGCAGTACTTCTGTACTTTGCAGCTTACACACACACAGAGATGTATTACTATGGAAAACAATAAATAGCCGAAAAATGGGCAAAATGGGTGAAATTCGTTTGCGATAGATTTCAAAATTGAAATTTCGACCCTATTTTATTTGATATTATGATTTTATACCTATTAGGGTATCAGAAAATCATAATGACCATGGTCATATCTCGTGTAACACCCTAGATATTAGGTGTGTAATATATAGGGGTATACATATTGGCTGTAACAAAATGCGTAAAAATGCCCCACGCATGATTTCAAAATGAAAAAATCGGGTTGATTTTTTTGCTGATCTGATTATTCAGCTATCAACAAATATTCCCTGATTTATGCAGCACTTGTAGCACCCTGTAACACCCCTAAAATTAAATGTGTGTGTCGGGGGTGTAACATACCTCCTGCAAACCACGTAACATTCAGTGTGACATTAAATGCAGTTTTGCTTAAATATGTTTGCAAAATATTTATACTGCTTTAATTTTACCTATTTTAGGGTTACTTATACCAAGTAACACCCTAACCACACTGTGGGGGATATGGGCCACTGTAACGTAACATGCCCTAAATGCCACCTAAATATTGGATACCCTTCGTGTTTGGCATATATATATATCATGCTGTAATCAGCACAGACATGATAATATTTTGGGCAACAACCCAAGAACTGTTGGGCAACAACCCTAAAACTGTATGAGCTGCTTCCTACAAGGATTGCAAGCTATAAGTTGTAAGCTATAAGCTGTAAGTTATAAGCTATAAGGTATATAAGCAACTGACCTGCCTATGTGTTCACACTTCCTCGAGGAGGGAAGAAGGTGGATAGGATCACACACATATCCATATATATTCCGATCTGGTGATTTCTGATGGATTGCTTTTGATAAAAATCACTGCATCCACAAGTAACGTTGAAATCTGTACAACGTTAAATCCACCATCACTAACAAAGTGTAAACTCGGATGGGAAACTATGTCCCAATGACTATAAGTTGACTCTTGCTCAGCATTTACATCCTCGAGTAAGTTTGGAATGCTGAACTATATACATAACATATAACCTGATACCATGCTTAATTGCATATCCTGGATCAGAAGATGATAGTTATATAATGTATATATATATATATATATCCCACCTGATACACTTTGGCACTATAGCCGTACATAAGAGTGGGAAGGACAAGTGCATCGCTGTAAGACTGGTTGATATAGTCCCAGTGCTGAAGGCAGAATATGGCACCCGAATAACAGCTGATAACTGTTGGTGACCACCATGCAAGACCTTCCAAGCGTAACTCCTTTGTCCTGAGATGCAAGTGAATTGTTCATAATATATTGACATCACATAAAAGCATTCTGATAAAAACCCTATATATTCACATGAGTTGTCATCATTACAAATGACATGGGTTTTGAATCGTCGAAATGAGTATAACTCCGATGAATTCATTAGTACAGAATAGCTGTTGAGATTATTCCTCCGGCTGGATTGCAATCATTCACAATCCCTGTACATTCCGGTGACAAAATATTGCACTGGACTGATCACCACATTTGGTATAATCTGTGATATATAAGTCACCAGAGAAAGCATTGCAATCAGCACAATGCTGTCTAGACTCACAAAGATGAGTAACAGATATTCTCAGATGTAATAAATAGAGGCACAATGTGACCTACGCTAAAATCGCGTATGCTCGGGCACTGTATTGTGACCTGCGCTGAGATCGCGTATGCATGGACACAATATGACTCGTGCCAATGACGTGGACACAATTCATACAACCTCCGGTACAATCGGACAAGGTTGACGGCCACGACATCACATCTGAAATCAATAAATCACTCAGAGAGAAGGTGTTGACATCAGTATAGCACCATTATACATATAGTCATGAGGATTTTAAAGAAGACACAGTCTCTCCGATATTGACAAACATGGTACACATATTACCATGCTCTCTGATTATATATTGATATCCCACAGCATACGATGATGGTAATAGCAAACCACTTCGCCGCTGGAGGGTAGTGTTGTATTTTATGCAGCACATGCATGGGCACTATATGACCCACGCCGATGACGTGAATTCGGGCTGCATCCCAACGACTGCAATGCACCTTCGGTGCAATGGGCTGCATCCCGAGAACTGCTATCCAGCTTCATAGTAAGCTATCACGTCATCACATAGAGGTCGGACCTCTGTTGTATTTAAACGGCGCTTGACAACCGCCTAGCAATACACTTCCTTGAGGGGGGAAGATGATAAGCTAAAAATACAACTAAAACCCAAATAAATAATAAAGACAAATAATAAAATAAAACAATTAAGTTGCATCATCGTTTTTGCTTTGGTAAGCCTGACTATATACAGTCAAACCATGCAGAACTCCATGAAGTTGACACATATAAGTATCAAATATTTCTAAGGTCATCAGCCATGACATACATATGAGCTTGATTTTGAAGACCTAGACATTGTATACCTCTGGTCTAGCATATATCCAGACTAGAATTGTATATTGACACGGTGCAAGCACTATAGCCTCTGCCACCGATGATCATTGAAAAAGGGCAACCATTCTTGATATTTCATATATATCATCTGATTGGATCATTAAAGGTGTCAAGATTACTCAATGCAATATGCAGGCTACGGCCTGAGTACAACACCTAGATAGGTCAAAGCCACTGAGCTGACCAATGCAGCATAAATGCTAACTGCCTTTGAAGGCTACATAATAAGCCTATTGCCCTTATGTCTTGAAATGTATCCGTGTATTGGCATCTCTTTGAGGTAATCATGCCTGTTGAATGAGCCATACCAACCATCTTGTCTTCATGGATCATTACATATCTGATCATACCGCCATTGAACAAAGCCTATGCAGTGAGATTATTATATCACAAGGCATTTCAGTGGTACGCATCAAATAATTGCATTGCAACAAAGATCATCAGCTCTTCATCATACCTAAAGGTTGAGTTGTTGTCAAAAGTATTGATTCATTCTCAAAGGTCTATCATGGAGGACAGAATCTGTGCAATCATGGCTATTCAGCCTCCAACATAGCTAACATAACTATCCAGCTTATGACCCAACCGTTGTTAAGCAGCCTCTACGCCATATGGCTAAAAGATGGCAAGTAATCTCTTCGGTCATTCTTGGGCATAGAGCAATCAAGCACAGCCAATTCAGGATGTTTATCCCGAAATTCTCCAAGAGTTATTCATGTTTTCCATGTGTCATAATCGTTATGAGCACAAAACTATTGCCAATAGATCGTTTCGCTTTAAACGCCGAAATCCACGGGTCCTACCGCACGAACACTCGCAAATGATGTGTACACTTGATAAGCTGTTTTCTTGCAACCAGCTTTGTGTGGGAGGCTACACTCCTGCTTCTTTTCTTCTTTACACTTTCGGACTTATCTTATTCTAACTATTAAACGACCGCACGAGGTATGATTTCGATACTACGGCGGTCCACTATCCGGAATAGGATTTCGCTATTCACTTCAAGTATGCTTTCAATGTATGCTTTCAATACAAATATACAGCGGTTACGGTTTCGTACTTTTTATGTTACACTTATCTCAGTTCAGTTCTCATCTCCGAAACTGGTTACACTTAGAGTTCTTATACATTCATGAACTCTCTCCATAACTCAACTGTACTGAGTACTCCGTACAACAGACTAGGCACCTCACATCAACATCATTCTGATCGGTCCTACTGTACTTCATACTGAGTACTCTTATAGTTGTAGTTGCTTTTTGTACTTAGCCGTTTTTCTTGCTCTTGTGCTTGCCTCCTAGCACAACTCCCCCCCCCCTTAGGGAAGGTCACGTCCACGCTGACCACGTCGGACCGGTAAAGTTTTTATACAGATCTTCTACTGTTGCTCAGGATGATTATACAGGTCTCAGCCGCCTGTTGTCTGGGATGACATTACACTTCCCATGACACACACCGCAGTAAGGAGATCAACCTCTTTAAGCACAAGGGTCGGCCTCTCACCGGTCTGCCATCTGCACTACCAGGCTTCCCCAAGGCTCGAGATCTCACATCCATTACCGCGCTCAAGGTTTCAAACCTTCCAACACGGTACACTTACAGGTGATGACAATAGGTTTGCCAATTACCCGACAGTTCTCGGGATGCCGGCCCGGAGGAAAGGTTTTGAACCCCTACCGCCTCCTCGGAATGCGCAGAGCTTTTATCCAGATCTCCAACTGCCGCCCGGTCGTGCCAGGTCCAGAGCCAATGCTCTCATGGATTATACAGATTTCCACCTGTTGCCTGGCTGTACCGAGGCTAGAGCCACTGCTCGGTTGGATAGATTATCCAGGTTCTCACCTACATGCAAGTTGACAAGACCGGCAGACCTTGCACATGCAACCCTGAAATATGCCTAAAAGCGCGCGGTCTAGCCTACACAACATTGTGTCAAAGTGCCATACCCACCCACACGTCACCACGTGTAACGCAAAACTAAATTAATTCATAATTAATTCGAGGAGCATGCAATAAATCGGAAATAATTACGGCGCATCCCCAGTCACTAGTGGCACCCAAATCGGCCACCGACAATCCGACAAAAAAATAAGGGTGAGAGAAGGGGCCATCCATTATATGTATGGTGTCGGAGGGGGGTGATTTTGGGGGAAATAATTTCTGCCCCTCGCCCCATCGCTCCGTCGCTCCCAAAGTCTCCCAAAGTCGGTTCCCTGTCGGGAACCATTTCATGTCGATATATCTACTCGAGCTGCGCATGCAGCTTATGGGAGAAATTTCTGATGGCTTAACGCCATGATGAGATATGGCCCGATTTCCGATGTAGTAGTTTTAGTGGGCCAACCTGTCTTAGTCGATGTAGGATTGTATTGTATTCAAGATCCCTGCGAGACCTCGAAGATCTTGTCTTCGGAACGAACCCAATGGCACGCGAAATCGGACGGTCCGATCGTTCGGTCGACGATTCGATCGCTCGGTCGAAGAATTAGTTGATGTAGGATTGGACTGTATTCAAGATCGCTGCGACAACTCGAAGATGCCCGCTTCTTCAAGAATCTGTCATCTGACTGTCCGATCGTTCGCTGGACGATTCGATCGGGCGGTCGAAAAATAGTCGATTGGGGAATGGTGTATCTTCCAAAGGCGTGCGACAACGCTGAATATCAAAAAATGTCATGTGGAATTTTTTTGGGCAGTCTTGACAGTGTTCCGATGACGATGTCGTTTCGTCCCTCCACCTTTTTTTTGCGAAATCGTTCTTTTTCCCTTTAAGGGAACGAGCCGGGTTTCTGTTTTTTTTTCAGAAGATTTTTTTTTGACGCGCGACAGAAACATTTTCTTGCGACAGCGACAAAAATGACCATGCATGCGACAAAAAAATACCGGGTTCCCAGTGAAGTACTACTATCTGTGTAATAGCACCGCCAAAATCAGCTGCTGCTGCTGCGAGAAGTTTGAGAAAATGAAGGTAAGGAGCGAGGCTTGTTGTTGATATTTAAGAATTCTGGTCGAGTTGCGTTTGAAAGTTCTCGTCGAGTGAGCGCAAGCGCTACCTATACCAGCCAATAATATCCCAACGCAACGCAACAGCGCACACCCGGAGACCGGACCCGCAAATCGGGATTTGTCGAATCGCGATTCTTTGTTCTCGCTCGACAGCGACACAGAATGCTCACCGTGACAGGACTGCAACTATTACATGCCACACAGACTAGAAGTTGTCACTCGCCGTAATTACTGACACATAAATAATTCATGTTATCAAATGTTCGTCCCCAAAACGGGTATATGTACCTTGAATACTCATGCACATGATGGCATAAAGCGCACTGTCCGCCCACAAATCATTGACGGCAAATTTCGTTCTCACAAATTCATATCTAATCTAATTCGTCTAAAACATAAGAATAACTTCCGTAGGACAATTTTTTTGAAAAGATTCCTTACACACCAAAGTTAAGTTCGTTGTGATCTGGTTCAAATTATTGCAACAGCAAATCGCAGGAAGACGGATAAATCTTCTTATTGGGATATCACGGAAACTTACTATTACTCCAGCACTCCGTGTCAGGCACGTGTCTACTACTACCACTGAGCTAAAAACAACACTTTGCAACATACTACTCACTTGTCACTAGTTTAAGACCGCCCTTCTTCACATAATTACCGCTAGGAGTAATTGACTTACTTAGTTTTAACCCAAAACAGCTCACTCAACTTCATTAGTTTATATATAATAAATAAGATAAGGATTTTGGGTCAGGCAAATCCTGAAACTTATGGGAAAACAGACACTTCTGTATGGTCAGGATGCGTCCATCGTGCTTCATGTATTCAAGACCACATATTCAAAATGGGCAGAAATGCATGGGACCATGATGTCGAACAGCCTGTGAGGGTACATTTGGGACCATCAGTTCCACTATGCTCAATGTTGCCATGTCACATCATGCAGCAGGCAGACATAATTTGTTTCAGATCACTTACTTCCTGTGACCTTTATCACACATGAGAGATGACATAACATGGAGGGCAAGCAAAGCAAGGAGGATATAAGACATCACTTCCATGGCGAGGCATAGGGAAAAACCACAATGACTTGTTACACTGACTTATGGAAGGATGACCACCTCAAATTATGATCACCTGGAACATAACCCCTGATTACGCCTGAATGCTCCCACCCGAAGTCTGCAGACAACTGCTCTGAAAAAATTCACCACACTTTGGGACACAGCTGCAGACAACGAGGCAACAGGCAAGACAAAGACCCAAAGCTGCACCCGAGGTTGAGGATAGGGGGTGGGCGATGTAGGAAAACCGCACTTCGTTCTTTCCTTAATTCCTTCAACCTGAGAGACAGCGCGGCAGATCTGAGCTGAAGCAGCAGCCGTGACGCGGCAAAAAGTCATGTATCCGAACGTTCTTAGCTAACTTTCAGAGAATTGACATGTTTGAACTGTTTATTGATTCCTTTATCATCATAGTTCTCACCGGGAGAGTCCAGCGATGCGCTGGACGCGATGCTTGGAGTGTGGAGCTGCATCACTGCCAACTTCCACCTGCCGGCTCATCAGATAAGAGAATGTTTTGAATTGGAAACTAAGTCTGAATGTGAGGTCCGAGAAACTCATGTGAGCAGGACAAACGCATCTTAGTGTACCAACCCTGCACCTTCAAAGAGGGCGACGATCTGCCCAAGCACCTCCTCTTCTTGGCTGGCGACTGCTCCCCTACAGCTGCCTGGGTTTCCTGCAGCAGAACACCCTCACACAGGTTCTCGTGCTGTGGAGCGAACGTCTCCCCGTTGAGACGGGCCACTTCGTTCCCAGTGAGTCTTCACAAGCGTGTCCGTTAGACAGACTGAAGACATTCGCCAAGGAGTTGCACCAAGGCCGACTAGCCTTCTTCCGACTTTCACCATCCTCTCGCAGGGACCCTTCGCACACGTCTGCTGTCCACTGAGCGCCAGCTGTAGCAGCAGCTGCCGAACGTGTAAAAATAAAAAGAACCTTCCGCCTGTCCGGCCACAAGATGCACAGCACCGTCCCCACACTCGTCGAAAGTGTTGGGTTACTTTGAGTCGGGGAAGCGGTTCTCGTACACGGCCAAGAACTGGTAGTCCACTGTGATCATGCGGCCGGCGAACCAGCGAGAGTGAAGTGCTCTCTGCGCCGCCATCGCAGACTCTACCCCAGCAAACTTGAGGTAGACGAACCCCTGTGGAGCGAGTACAAACCTCTGCTCAGCACCCTTCGCAGGCACGATAGGGCAGCAAAGTTAAAAGGAAGACCTAGCTGTGTGCGAGAAAAAATGTCACCTTGCTGTCCTTATCCACGAAACAGTGCTGCACAGGACCGTACTTCCCGCACTCCTCCTTCACATCTTCTTGAATATCCAACCACCACCCGTCCTCGGTTTCCTTCTCAGGATCGAAGAGGTTCTTAAGAAGAAGTGCCTGTGTTGGGATCGGCGAAGGGGCACCAAGAATTCCTTGCTCCGTGGAGCCAGGAGGCGGCGGCAGGCCAGTTTGTAGGCCACCAGCCATACCTGGCACCATACCCGGCATGCCTGGGGGCCCGGGGACTTGCTGCAGTCCACCCATTCCTGGCGCAGGCTGGCCGGGCATCCCTCCCGGCGGAGGAGGGATCGAGACCTCGCCACCCGCAAGGCGGGCCATCAACGAAGCCCTGCAAGCAACACCGAGGTGAATCTCAGACTGTAGTCTCTATCCTGGCCTAAGCCCGAGAAACAAGACAGAGATATTGGCGGGAGACCCGATAGTACTTGTAGTTATCGAATCTAAGTCATGTATATTTTGCGCGGCCGCTCGGTGGATAAACACATATAAACAGCAGGATTATTTTCTCAGAGGTAGCGGGCACCTTGAGCGAGCGTCCAACTTCAGCCCTTCCCCATCATCATCTAGCGAGACAGACTCTTGTTGTTGTTGCGGCATCCCAGGCGCAGCTTGAGGGAATAATGAAGGCATGGGCTGAGGATCCAGCGTCGGCGCCGCAACACTCACCTGGCCGGATCGCAGCAAGCACCAACTTCAGAACCGAAAAGGCATACAAATAATTTTGTCTCACAGCAAGATGAATAGTTCCCGACTCTTGAAAAAGTTCCTCCAAGTAAAAGTGGAGGAAACGTTCGCCTACGCTGCTTGACAGCGCTTCCAGCGAGCGAGGGATGCCAGGTTTCAAACACCGTTTCCAAGTCACAACTTACAGGGGCACAAGCACAAACCTTCATTTCCTGACCGGCAAGGGAAAGGTTGTTGAGTTGAGAAATGGCCTGCATGGCTGCAGTGGCTT
>LGRX02000106.1:0-37283 GCA_001247695.2 Cymbomonas tetramitiformis
AGCTAAGGAGACGTTACAGCCATATTTTCAAAGCTTGGTTGTATGTATCCAGAACTTGCTGAAGGATTTTGTCGAAAAGTCCACTTTACCAGAATTCCAGGAACATATCGTGCACGACGTTCTTCTACCATTCGTTGAGCTCTCCGATACCGTCACGAGAGAAGGGCTCTGCTGGGGTATACCTTCAGACTGTATACTTTATTGGCATGAACCTATCGACCCTGCTTTCGAGAAACGGTATTTGGACTTCAAAGACATCTACTTTTCGAGAATTTCCAGAGTCAACTGGACAGCTCCAGACGTCCACCTCAATCCCCAAGCATTTCGTGCTTGCTTTGTTATTAACGTGATTATGTGGAGCATAACCACCAAAGGAACGTCCTTACTGAGAACTCCAATATTTCACAAACTGATTTTTACCGGTAAGCTACTGTTGATCCGCAGGTCTCCCTTTTTTCCTCTACCTTTGCCGAGCCTAACAGGGGTTGTATGTTCGCAGGTTTACTTTGCAGCAAAGAAGCAAATGGCAGGTTTAATAATTTTGATACTCTCAAAGTTTTGTTGGACATGAGCGACTACCTATTTGAAGTGGCTTCGCCTTTATTCTGTATGCCGACAAGCCATATGATATCTGACTTTATACATGACGTCAAATACTTGAAGCAGCCACAGATTGACGTCATGCATAAGTGTTTACAGCCTAACCGCTGGACACACATCCTCACTATGCCTTCCTGTAATTTGATCGGCATGGTTTTCTTAAATTCACGGTCGGCACCACTCTGGAAAAAGACTCCAGCACCAGAAGCGAAAAATAACCTCCAACTGCTACATAAATATTTTGGCAAACATGTGCTGAACTCCATCGACCACTTACAACTACGCCAGCCTCCAGAAGAAGCAGTCTCCGCGTACTTGGCTCGCTTGGAATACCGATACAGCAACTTGTTGAATAACTTTGACTGCTCTTATGCTGATAGCTTTTTTTGGGAACACCTTACACGCGTTACACAACCTGCATTAGCTTCTTTTTATATATCACTGTCGTGGAAGGAGAAGATCGTTGGCAGAAGTCTTACAGAGTGCATACTGACCGTGCTTTGTGAACACTGGCATCCGTGGTGCCTTGTTGCAAAGGCATGCAATTCGGGCGTCAGTAGTGTTTCCATGTTTGGCTTTCAACGCTTGCATGCTGACGTTTATTCTTTCGTTTTAAAAAAACTCAAAATGCCAAACGAAAGCACAAAGAAAGCTCTGGAAAAAGACGACAACTTATTGTCGATTTTCAAACACAACGGTGTCTGCCTGCTGGAAGTTCTTCACGATATGACGAATGCCCAGTACGTGTCCTGTGAGAAGTTGAGTGAATGGGCTTCACAGACACTCCATCAGATTGGCAACTGGGATATATCCAGTATACATTATGCACCATTTTGGAAACCGTGTTATCCATGCACACTAGATATGACCATTATGCGCGGCCATCGCGAACAGATGAATCGGTACTTTACCTTATCTACAAAGTATACTCTCTGGCTGATACAGCGTCCGCGCATATCTTTTCCTGATTTTCTCGACAGTTCCAAATACCAGGGGTTTAAGTTCACGCCTTATGCTCAGCCATGGTAGGAATTTCCGGGCGGTAATGGGAACCCATCGCCGTATCAGTAGCATACTGGACCTGCTTCTGGTTTCTGATTCTGGGCTTCGACTTTTATCGCAACAACCTCAAACTTCTAACAATGACTCTTATAGCAAGCACCACTCCGCAAGTAGCCAAGCTTTACGTCTGCTGCTGCAGTAGTTGTAGGTAGTATTTGCAGAACATACTTGCAACATATATTTTGGCCAAAAGTATAGGCCCTCGCTTAGTATTGTGTTTATTACTTACATAAAAGGACCGCCCTGTTAACAGTGGACGGGCCTCCCTATCTGTGCCTCGGTACCTTCGTGTTGCAGCTGTCATATTTATAAATAACCTATGCCACCTAATAACTTTTTCTTATATACCTTGAGTGCCTGCTCACCACGTAGGGGGGTTTGTTTCTCGGATACACAAGCTGTTCACCCTGCTGTTTACGCTGCTGTTTAACCTTTGGCAAGAGCTTGCCTATGTCACCGCTATTCTGCTATAGCCCGGAACGACCAGACTGTTTATGCCAGTGGGGTCATCGCATATTCGCCGTTGTCACTCCACTACCCTGCCTATAGGAATTATCTGTCCACGCCACCCTTGATGACCGCAGCACCATACCTGTCACTTTATTTGACCACGCCTCGCGTTTCAGCCGCAGCCTCCAAGGAGCAGCTTAACTCCTAACCCACCGCCTTCACTAACCACGCCTTACTCTTTACCCGCTCAATCCTCACACCTCTTCTACTCGTCTCAAAGAGCAGCCATATTTCTTACCCACCGCTTCAAATATCACGCCTTACATCTCACTTGCTGCCTCTGTTAGAGAGCCTCACTACTTATTCGCTGCCTCGGTCGCCCACGCCTCGCACTGCACTCACTGCTTCCAAGGTACAGCCTCACTCTTTATCCACTGCCTCGACTGACCACGCCTTAAACCTTGCTCGCTGTCCTGGTTGTCCATACTCAATCAATACGCCTCACTCCTTGACCGCTACTTCGACTAACCACGCTTTACTACTTACCCGCTGTCTAGGTGCGACCAAAAAGCAGCCTCACTGACTTCAGCTCATACCTAGGCTGAACTTCGGCTCATACATAGGCTGATTTTCAGCTCATACCTAGACTGGATTTCAGGTGATATATAGGCTGAATTTCAGCCCCATATTCGGCCTCATATACAGGCCGAATTTCAGCTCATATATAGGTTGAACTTCAGCTCATATATAGCATGAATTGCAACTCATATTCAGCCTCAATTACAGGCTGCATTTCAGCTCATACATAGGCTGACCTTGTGTGAACAGTTATCACTACTTGCCTGCTCACTAACACTCCTCACGTTGCCACCTCAAAAAAAGCCACGTCTTAATCCTTACTGACTGCCTCTTTTAGGGGCCTTACTCCTTACTCACCGCCTGGAAAGACTACGCCTCACTCCTTTTTTGCTGCCTTGGTTGGCCCTGTTCTACTCCTCAACCGTCTCCTACACTGACCAGTCTCTTTTCTCTTCTGCTATCTCAGTTGACCACGCCTCCTTCTTCAACTGCTGTCTCTCTTGACCAGTCCTACTCTTACCCGCCACCTCGTTTGACCACACCTTACTTTTCGCCTGCTTCCTCGACTAACCTTTTTTCCTCGCTCGCGTGAGGGCAGCGTCGATGGTGCGTCAGACAGTTAGCCAACTTGGCCAGATAGATTTTGCAAGGATTTTTGAAACTCCGCACCGAAGCGTATAAATACACCTAAGGTCGTGTTTCGATCGTGGCCATGAGCGAAATAAAACCGAACACCCGAAAGGAGCGAAAGCGTCGCCGCGTAGAAAACCAGCCGGTCACTACGCATCGGGGGCAGCCGCGCAAGGACCGTTTGGTGCCGCTGTGCAGTGAGGAAATCATAATGTACCAGCGCGTCATGTACCATCACGTTGCCATGCGGGTATGCAAGAACAACATCGCCGCCGCGGTCATGCCGAACACCCCCGAGTATCTCACGGAACCGCCCCTCAGTTCGGTGCTCGACCTCAACGACTTGCGGGATCTGCAACACGACCTGGATCTTTTTTGCTTGCAGATGATCGATGATCTAATTGTTATGGGATTCAGCGTCTTCACGATAACGCCGCGTTCCGGAAAGGACCCCACGCGGTCGGAGCGTTTGGGAATGCCGGTCATGCGGCGGTACAACCTGCAAAACGGAGAACGATACGCTCTGCGGCTTTCACACAGTGAAGCGAGGGACGCGATTGTTGTGCAGCGCAACGGGCAGGCAACCTTCTCCGACATATTTGGCAATCCGACGATGAACACGGCGCACGTGACCTACAGCGTCATCAAAGACATGCCCTGCGAACGAACCGGCCGTTTGCGCTGCGACGTCGCGGGAGTCTACTCGACGCTCTGTTTCGAACAGAGTATCATGCACAGCAGCATGATTGCTGATAGGGCGCGCGCACAGCCCTTCGTGTTCACCCGCACCCGCACGGACAACGCCTTCGACGAGCGCAGCCTAGTGACGCTCAACAGCGATCGCCGTGTGATGTCCGCCATGGAGAACATGCAAGCGCGCAACTCGATTTTTAATCAGATACACACACGACAGAATGAGGCGAACAGCGACGCGCTGTCGGACACTGCGAAGTATTACAACGACTCGTTGCATCCGTCGTGCCGCATCACGCACAATCCGCTCAACACGGTTCCACGAGCGTCCGCTTTGCTACCTTTGCCTATGGACGCGGACATCGCCATACCGCCGATGGCCACGGGTCGCACCGACCTGGCGCAGCTGCTTAACAAAACGCACGACGACGTCATGTTCGCCATGGGCCTTCGGTGTACGAAAGCCTTGGATACCGCGGGAAAAGGTCGTGCGAACGCTTGGGAGCTCTCGCCGGCGATGACGCATCGCTACCGCGTGGCTCTGAAAACCGCGCTAGTCACTGTTTGGAAATTGGCGATTGAAGAGGCGGTTGCGAGTCGCCAGCAGATTGTACTTAAAGACGTGCATTTTGAAGATGTGTAAATATGGATTTCCGTATAGATAGACGACGCGCGTCGGGTGTTGTGGGCCGTATGCAGTACGCGGTGTCCGTGCGCGAGGCGGTGCTGGCCCGTTCGTCCGCGCACCATTTGGAAGCGTTGCGGTCGAACGCGCAGGGCAGGCGCGACCTGGCCCAACTGCATCTCGTCGCGGCCACCTCGGAATTTTGTGCGCAGCTGGTGGAGGAGCTTGGACGAAACGCCGCAGCGGAGTCCGCGCTTCGCGCGATCAAAGGAGAAAACCTGTGCAACGCGCAGATAACCGATTTCGTGCGCATGTACGATCCCATCAACGTATCCTGCGACGCGAGTGCGGACTTGCTGGCGCAGGTGGCCTGCTTCCTGCGCGTGACCGCGATTGTGACCGACGCTTGCGTGCATGCCGTCGCCCTAAACTGCGTTCCCGCCGCCACGAGATGGGGGGTGGAGTTGGAAATGAGCGTGCATACCGCCGCGCGAGAGCACGTGCATCGAACCGCACCGAAGCTTTCCGGAAACGAAACGTCCGACGACACCGCTGAGCAGATACTGCGAGACTGGTACCGCGCTTTGCGGCCCCGTCCGACGCTGCACGAGAGCGCGCAAGAGCTGCTAATGCTGAGCGTCTTGCTGACGCGTAGCGCTTGCGGGAATAACGACCTCGTCAAGGCGGCGTGGGATCGATGTCGCGATCTGCGCGCCCGACACGAACTCACCTCCACTTTGGAGCGGAGGTGCAGCGCGGTGCACGACAGCTGTCCGCACGGGGCCGGATGCGGGCGCGGTTTGCGGGAGGCTACGCGGCGACGCCTGGAGGCGCCCGTGCCCGACGACCTGTATCAGATGGCGATGGAATACGTGCTCGCTTCGCAGGAGGTGCCCGCCGCTTGGGGGTACAACCTGCCGGATGCGGCCCTACGGCGAGACTCCGTGGCCTTTCGACGAAACCCTGCTAGCAACGTGGCCGCTCGGGTCGCTCCCGAGCTCGCGGGCAGCATGCGCAGTCGGGCACGCACCCTAGTCGAGAAGGCGCACCGGGCGGAGGACGATGACCTCGCGTGGGAGCTGGGGGTAATAGTTTTTGCTTACGACTGCGATCAGGCTGCCCGGGTGGACTGGGCGCGGACCTACTTTCTGGATGCCGAGCTGCACCCGATGCATGCGCTCGAACGCCTAAACCGTTTTCGCACCAACGCGCCGAGGCACGCGCCGTTGATTGTGCACCACCGTGGCTGCTGGTATATCCACGAGGCGAAAACGAATAGCTGCGCGCGTTTCCCGTGCGCGTGGTGCGCCTTGCACGAGTGGTGCCGCGTTGTACGGCAGGATCTGCAAGGTAGTCCGCATCGCGGAGCCGACCTTACGGAGCACTTGCACGCGCTGTAGCAACACGCGCATGCGTATTGAACAAGCACACTATAAATATCAATAATTTTGGTCAAACAAAAAGGGACGCGCCGTCATGTACAATCCCATCACGCCGCAAGCCGCCGTCGTGGTCAATGGCTACCTCGACGTGCAGAACATGTGCGCCCGCCCACAGAATTCCGGAGACGACTACATCGGCGGAGAAGGCAGTGACGATGAAAAATACAGCCTGATGATGCACGACCTCGTGTTTCGCTCGCCCGCGACCACTCAGATCAATCCCTCTTTAAACATAAACATGAGCGGCGGCCGTCCCAAACTTTACGTGTACTCTTCGCTTTGCCACCTCAGAAAGTTTGACAACCTGGAGTTTAACGAGACGCCCATCTTCGTGGGCCTGAGTTTGACGACCATGCCATTTTCGGACGCCAAGCAGAGACGGAGCAGTCAGGTGGCTGTGCGTGTTGCCGGCTCGGATACAGTCATCAACACCGGTCCGAGCGTCATCAACATCGGCGACATTCTGTGCTGGCATTACCCGGACAATGAGTTTCAGGATCGCAAGCGCTTAAACGGAAAGCGAAGCCGATCGGACGGTGGACGCTTCACCGCGGAAATTTTGAGCGTGGAGAATTTACAAATCAGGCTGCGAAACGAGGATAAACCTGAAGACGATATCATCAGGATCGTCGAATCGCGAAAGTTCGCCACGGCAATATCGGTCGCCAAATCGATGGAAAAGTGAGACCCTGTTCGCTTAGGGACGCCGTTATTTTTACGCTCGCTGTTACTGATCGAGGCACGGGATGGGGCGGGGGTGGGCGGAACGAAACGCAGCGTAGACATCCTGCTGCGTCACTTTCATTAGAGCGCAGAAATGTCCGACAGTCCGCAGAGTAAACGGTTGACCGAGCTGCTAAATATGCAACGTGCGCTCGTGTACTTGGAGCAGTTTTTGCTGCAGGTGGACCCGGACGCACTGATAGCGAACGGTGTCAAACCGGAAATAATCGACGCGGCGGAAGAAAGCGTGGAAGATCCCAACGAACGCGCTCGTCGTTTCAAATAAATAGAGTCGCCGTGTTGACCGTCGCGCAAAAAATGGATAAATGGATAAATGGATAAGTGGATAAATGGATAATTCACCAAGTGAAAATACAAAACGGGCCTCAAAATATTTTCATGTGAAAATACAACGACGCGTCCCTCTTCCGGAATATCCCCGCACCCCCCCTCCCCGACAAGTGAAATTCCACAACGGGCCCCGGAAAAACTGAAAATACACTTTGGTCTCCTTTTGTGAAAAAATGCACCGACACCTCCCCGATAAAGTCAAAATGCAAATCAGGTGAAAAACAACAAGTGAAAATACAATGACGCGTCCTTCTTCCGGAATATCACCGCACCCCCCCTCCCCGCAAGTGAAATTACACAACGGGCCCCGGAAATACTGAAAATACACTTTGGTCTCCTTTTGTAAAAAAATGCACCGTCACCTCCCCGAAAAAGTCAAAATGCGTTTCAGGTGAAAAACAACAAGTGAAAATAGAACGACGCGTCCCTCTTCCGGAATATCGCCGCACCCCTTCCCCGACAAGTGAAATAACACAACGGGCCCCGGAATTTCTGAAAATACACTTTGGTCTCCTTGTGTAAAAAAATGCACCGTCACCTCCCCGAAAAAGTCAAAATGCGATTCAGGTGAAAAACAATAAGTGAAAATACAACGACGCGTCCCTCTTCCGGAATATCGCCGCACCCCCCTCCCCGACAAGTGAAATTCCACAACGGGCCCCGGAAATTTTGAAAATACACTTTAGTCTCCTTTTGTCAAAAACTGCACCGAGGCCACTCCGAAAACAAAAGCGAAGCGAAAGAGTGGAAATACAGAATATTTATGTATTTATAGGTGAAAATACAATGTGTTTTCATGTCTCACAGAAAATATAACAATGACAACCCCAGTCACCAAGTGACAACAAATAAGAAACTGATATTGAGATAATATGAAATCCGTGCTAATTATTTATTAAACATAAAATTATTGTCATCGATGACGATATTTCTAGGTGCTGAAAAAAAATTATGTTTCTAAACTTTATTCATAAAGTAGAAAAAATTTGTCATCGATGACGATATTTTTAGGTTGCATGAAAACATCAACTTATAACAACAACCTTGTCATCGATGACGTTTTTCTCACTTCTTGTAAAATTGTTCGGTAAACAAATGAATACCTTGAATAAACGCCATAAATAATTATGTCAACAATATTACAGTTTCCGATGTCAACAACATTACAGTCTGTTAAAGTTTTCAACGCAACGCTGATTAGGACTAGTCCGGTTTCAGATTAGAAAGTCGCCTGGAAGAATCTTTAAGATATAATCTTGCAAGACTCCTTTAAGCTACTATTTTGCCTATTGTTAATTAAGCCGCACGTCGCAATGAAACGTCTGCGCAATTAGCTGATACTAATAAGCTAGCAAAATAGTATCCATTTGCGCCGCGGTTTGTTCCGTGCTTATTATAAAGACCTACACGGGTTGATAACGTGCACGCTGCGTAATTAGAGACTTGTTCTAAAGTCTTTAACGCAAAGCTGATTATTATGACCGGTCCAGAATCTGTGGGCACCGTTTTAAAAGTCACTAAGATTCTTATGGATCCGATCTTGTAAGACTTCTTAAAGAAGCGCTATTTTGTCTAATTTGCCGCACGCAATAAAAAGTCTGCGCAACTAGCTGATACTTATAATGAGCTAGGGAATCACTATACGATTGCGCCGCGGTTTGTTGCGAGTTTATCGTAAAGACACTGACGGTTAAATAACTTAGAACGCTGCGTAACTAGAGACTTTAACTGCCGAAATCTGTGACGTGAAAGTGACTCACCGAGAAAAGAAACGTCCTTGATCGGTCACGGACAGTTCCGTTATCTTTTAAAGAACTGCGGAAAGTCCATCAACGATGATGGAAAGAGCCGTCATCGATGACGAAGCAGCGTAAAAGACTTAAATTAACTTGGTAAGATAATTTAAGTTACTAAAAAGTCTGTCATCGATGACGATGTTAGGAAGACTTTCTGTCATCGATGACAGAAAGCTGGACTATTGATAATTTTACCGTCTTAAATACTCAATAGTCCAGCTTTCTGTCATCGATGACAGAAAGTCGTCATAATATCGTCATCGATGACAGAAATTCTAGTTACTTAAATTGTTTTACCAAGTTAATATAAGACTTTTGCGCTGCTTCGTCATCGATGACGGATCTTTCCATCATCGTTGATGGACTTTCCGTCGCAGTTCTTTCAATGAAAGATTACGGAACTGTCCGTGACCGAACACGGACTTTTTTTTTCACGGTGAGTCACATTCACGTCACAGATTTCGGCAGTTAAAGTCTCTAATTGCGCAACGTCTTTAAAGTTAATACTAAACCGTTAAGGTCTCTAGAATAAGCACGCAACATGAACCTCGACGCAGTCCGATACTATTTCGGTAGTCATTAATATCAGCTATTTGCGCAGACGTTTCAATGCTTGCGGCATGCACGAAACAATAGGCAAAATAGCGCTTCGTAAAGGAGTCTTGCAAGATTAGATCTTAATGAGGCTTCTTCGAGGTAATTTTTTTAATCTTGAACTGGACTGGTCCTTATTGCCACCTTGCAGCCTAGCAGCTTCTGTTTTCTATTATTATTTCTATAATTTCTTAGTATAAGCGTTTAGCTCGCATTGACGCTGCCACCTTCTAGCCAAGCAGGTTCTGTTTTCTATTTTTAATTTATATCACAAACTTAACACATACTTTAAATAGTTTAACCTTTACACAAGGCTGGATTTGTAGTTTCATTTTTTCTTTATTTCACTTTATATTATTTCATGACAGTCATTATTTGTGGTGTTTATTCGCGGTATTTATTTGTTTAGTGAACTATTTTACAAAAAGTGAGAAAAACGTCACCGATGACAAGCTTGTTGTTATAACTTGATGTTTTCATGCAACCTAAAAAAATCGTCATCGATGACAAACTTTTTCTACTGTATGAATAAAGTATAAAATATTTTTTGTGTTTAGCACCTAAAAATATCGTCATCGATGACAATAATTTCATGTTTCAAAAATATTCAGCACGGACTACTTATTATCAGTTCAATATCACTTTCTCATTAGCTGTCAATGGTGACAAGGGTTGTCATTGTTAGATTTTCTGTGAGACATAATTATTCTGGGAAAAGAAACTTCCTTGTATTTTCACTTGGTATTTTTCACCTGATTTGCATTTTGACTTTTTCGGGGAGGTGTCGGTGCATTTTTTCACAAAAGGAGACCAAAGTGTATTTTCAGTATTTCCGGGGCCCGTTGTGTAATTTCACTTGGCGGGGAGGGGGGGGCGGTGATATTCCAGACGAAGGACGCGTCATTGTATTTTCACTTGTTGTTTTTCACCTGAATTGCATTTTGACTTTATCGGGGAGGTGTCGGTGCATGTTTTCACAAAAGGAGACCAAAGTGTGTTTTCAGTATTTCCGGGGCCCGTTGTGGAATTTCACTTGGCGGGGAGGGGGGTGCGGTGATATTCCAGACGAAGGACGCGTCATTGTATTTTCACTTGTTGTTTTTCATCTGATTTGCATTTTGACTTTTTCGGGGAGGTGTCGGTGCATTTTTTCACAAAAGGAGACCAAAGTGTATTTTCAGTATTTCCGGGGCCCGTTGTGTAATTTCACTTGTCGGGGAGGGGGGTGCGGTGATATTCCGGAAGAGGGACGCGTCCTTGTACTTTCACTTGAAAATATTTCGAGGACCGTTTTGTATTTTCACTTGGTGAATTATCCATTTCTCCATTTATCCATTTATCCATTTATCCATTAAATGCGATATGTCCACGACGGGTGTGCGCAGGAACGTTGAGGCAGTGTGTTGTGGACTCTGAAAATTGGCAAGGGTTAGGTGTGCAAGAAGAAATGTTTAAATTGGAGCCATCGAAATTCTAGTGGTTTCAAAAGTTTGCCGCCGATAGACCTGAGCCTTTATTACCCCGGATGACAGTAATAACTGTGCCGTGGTGTCGTTTGGAACCTCCCAAGAGACACGACATCCTGTACTGACTACAAGAAGGAGTCCGAACCGACACAGGACTCAGCTCTGTTCTTTTGCACTTTATTTCCCTCCCAACCCAACCCAGAATCTCTTTTACGGTTGCAGAACGATCTGACATTGAAAAGCATCCAAAAATAGACATTCACTGGCTGCACGCTTAAAGCCTAGGCTGGCAGCTTCAAAGATAACGCTAGCCAAACAAGCAAATGTAATCTATTTATCAATGGATGCCGGCAGTGCGCCTTTTTGGCAAGAGTTTGGTGTGCAAGAAAAAATTGTGTTGTTAGTTGCAAGTGGTTAGTTGCTGTGAATTTGTGTTGTTAGTAGGGTTAGTTGCAAGTGAGGGTTGAAGCAAGAGTCACGCACTACTCTTGATTGGCACATCTTATTATTTTGATGATAGCATTGTAATGCAAAAAAGTCTCACCAGCCCCCCTGGTAGATGGATGCCTTGTTTGTTCTTAGTTTTCACACATGTGATTTCGATTATTTTGATTTGACTTGAGGTACGTAGGGACTTTTGTTATAGATATCGAGGGTTTAGTAGACTGTTTGGAGACGACTTTGCATAAGACTTGTGATATAAGTATGTCCACCCACCACGCTGATCCCATATCCCATCCACAGATAGACCCCTTATTTTGCCCTGGCAGCTCCTTCAACTGCCCCCATCCACTTAACCCATGCATGGTTTCCCCTACCTACCCTGCCGTTCCTTGGGACACAATATTAATCAAATATATTCAATATTATGTGAAGGAATTACCCCCCCTGCCGTCCTGAACCCAAACTCTGCCATATATATTATCCATAGCAATTGTTTATAAATCGGTTCATACTTTAAAACGCGCCACAGTGCATCACCACCCAACACAGGGGGTTGGGGGCGCCATGCAGGCAAAGAATCTCTTGGATGAGTGCGCGAGGGGAAGACAAGACTGACTCGGTGCAGAAAGCATCTCAGCAACGTGGTCATCCCTGACGATCAAGTCGTATTATTGGGGACAAAAGCTCATGGGCGCGTTGCAAGAAGCTCTTCGGGCTGCACAGCAGAGCATTGGAGGATTATCCGCAGTGAACTTCATAGCAGTGAATGAGCAACCTTGAATAGGGATATGATGATTTTATCTGCCCCACAGCTTTGTAGGAATTCTTTGGGATAGAAACCTTTAGGGGCTTTTGTTGCAACTTGAGTGCTTTTAAGTGGACATTTTCGGTCTGCAGGTCTGCATCATGCTTATATATCAATCGTTGGATTGGATGTGAACTGCATGAGCTGCCACAATTAGTCATGCTGCGGGACATGCAAGGGGTCCATGATGATAAAGCGCCATTATCACACAACTCAGAGAACATGGGAAAACCAAGATGTCAGGTCCCCAAAATACACACTTGTAACCTCGTTGATTGTCCACACCGTAGTACTTTTCAAGTAAAGTGTTTGGTTACGCACCGCATATGAATCGAACAACGAGAGTTGCGTAAACATAACTAGGAAGTAAAGTAAGAAAAGCAACGTGAAGGTGAAGAGTTTTATGTACAGATCCCTGCAGTAACAGTAGAAACACTTATAACTTAGAATTCGGAGCGTTTCACACCGAGCCTCAACCTTAGCACGTTTTAATCCTTAGGGAAGCGACTCCTCAGCCTTGGCAGCTAATCCAACACTTTAATTATCAGCAAGCATTTCTTTTTCACTGGCGTAATAGTAAGCTATATTGTGCCAGCTGGGAAATATTCGTCACCACCTTGGATTCCTCGTAACGACTGGTAACAGTAGCAACGGGTGAGCTGGTTGCATTTGAGGGAACTCTTCCGAGATGACCGAGCTGATATGAGAGGCTTGGCAGTTTTTCACATCATTCCTTACATGCATACCCAAATGTAATTGCCCTAAACACGTTCACGTCAAGGTTTCAATGTACCCAGCATACTACATTCCCCATCAACAACATGCGCTGTGAAGCCTGATATCTCTTAGTAGATGCCATTAAACGGGCACTAACTAGGAGTGTTAGTCTTAGGAGGAAGGAAGCGCAAGATGTATGTTGCAGATACTTTTGTCTCAGTTCTACGAAGATGGTTTGGTCAGCAAAACTCGTCAGTAAAATATTCAGAGCTGTATGTGGCCAGACTTCTAAGGCGATTCCTCTAGTGGTTATAGGTGACACTGTAAGAATCACCTGTGGTTAATGGTGGTGTGTAACTTTCTGACAATTTCTTGAATGACGTTGCCCATCTCGAAACCGTCCCCAACTTCAAGATCTCTAACTGCGCCCGCGCATATGCACACATTATATCACCTCAGTAAACTTCGTAGCGGCTGTCGCCGGCAAGTCCGAAAAAGCTCAAAACTCTTCCTTGAATGATGCCTAGATGGTTCACGATAGCTTGGTAGCGATGATACAACACCATATATGTTTTCTTATGAGCAAAGTCGTTCTAAGAGGGCAGAATGCATACACACATATATATCGTATGTGCAGCCGAGGGAACTCAAAACCCTCAGAGGCACACCCCTGGGAGCACGGGTGATTATTTCTATTTCTATTATAGTTTATATCGTACATATCAGTGCTTGGGTATATTGACTGAAAAATTGATGGGTTCATAGCAGGCGCATAATCTGACGCCTATCGGAACGCGTGTTGACTGTGCACTCCGATGGCTTCTCAGACCTTAGACTGCACTCAAGTGACATTATTAGCAACTTACGAATATTATCCGTACGTAGGTGGGTACTTCCTAAGTGCTAATAAATTTGTAAGAGCGAGCGCCTACCATGATTATGCTTAGTACAGAAGTTCTTTGATAAAGCTGCCTCCTCTTCCAAATCGCTGTCATAGTAACGCTGTTCGGAAACCATTTTGGATTTATCCTCTCCAGATTCTGAGGAGTGTGTGGTAGCAGTACTGTTTGCTAGGTCTCCAGCCAAATCTAGAACGGAGCTGCGAGTAAGCATATCGATACTGCATCCTAGAAGTGTAAGGCGTGCGGGTTTCCTGCAAACGAGTTTTTCATTAACTCCGTTCACCAGTGTTGAAAGAAGTTATTGAAGTGAGTGTAACAGTAAGAAATAGGGGTGCAGCCCGTGTCACATGAACGTGGACAGGCCGTCCATTTTAACGGATCATACGGCATAACGTCTGCAAAACTCTGCAAAGTATTGTAGTATACCACAATAAACAAAAGTGCAAAAGTTCGCATTTGAACGAACGAGGCATTGCTCATTCCCCGTTGAGGCATTGCACCCAAAGTGATACATCTTCAAAAGAATTATATATACGATTTGTGTACGATAGGGGTGCCCAACTAAAGTTGAGCCGTCCAATGTTCTTAGATCGGGAACATCGGAAGGTCCGAAGAGATTCCTGGGGAGCGCCAAAGGAATGCATCGTATTTTGATCTCTGGAATCGTGTCGACACATGGACTGTCGGATTCGGAAAATTGTCACTGTTAAAAATAAACCAGTTTAAGTTGTGCAGCTCTAGTGTACGATACGATGTGACACAATTGTGAAATGTTCGTGTTTCACATATCGCAATTGTGAAATATGTGACACAATTTGTAAACCCTAAACCCCCCCCCTTGCGACAATAAATGGAACAGCCCAAAGTCAAACCTCCATCCAAACGAGATCTTTGATGTCCCAATATGAAACTATTTCGCTGTATTTTACGGTATCAGGGGTATCTCACTGAAACTCTCCCCCCTCGAGGTGGGGCTACACCGAAACGAATTGGCCCTAGTAGCGCTTGGAATTTTGCGTCTCGAACCCCCGTCAATCCCAATATTGAATATAATATATTTTTCGTCCCAAACTAGAAACTTGCGTGTCTTTTTTGTGCCCAAGCCCCAACAAGCAACAGCCAACTTGCGTCTCATCTCTTCAATGCATGAGCTTTCACGTTGACATAAATGCAAACAACTTATGATATAGAAGCGTTTGCGCCAATACGAAAATAAAAATATTTAATACGTACTGAAGGTGCATATATGTAACTAGCTACTACCCGTAGGGCCCGCATTCGGTATGAGGGTGTTCGCGTCACGGTTTGGAATAATTAAATATAGATCCCCCCCCCCTTTCCATACACTGAACACTCTCTCTCTTTCGCGTTTTGGATTTATACCGGAGTAGACACTTGACACTATCGACTATTCTATGTTTAAAATAATTAAAAATTGTCGCACCGAAGGTGCATCTATTCCTCTCGTAATATTCTATCTTGAATCTAACAATCTTTACCGTGACACACGTCTTTTGTAAAATTGTATCCAGTCGGCTTTTTAAGTATAAATATAGATGGCGGGTATGAAAAAGTTACGAATTTAATGAAGTACTGTGAATATGATTGGTCAGATGAGCAGCGTCTGTGAACTCCTCGCAAAATCTGGAGTAGGACAGCCGACGTCACGCCGACACGATGCGGCAGATCGGCATTTCTGAATCGGAAGGCTCAAAAAGAGCATATTACGCGGCTTAATAATATAGATTGTATTATATTCATAAAAAATAGCGGACGGGTGACACGAGGAACAAGTTGGCCAACGTGCTCATTGTCAACCCAGGCAACGGGTGACATCTAACTTGTCTGCCGTTGATCCCCTACTGACTTTCAGATCGACAGTTCATTAGCTATCCACATAGTATGGCATTCCACAAAATTGTCAACCCTTGCCTCAACATTGTCAACCATGCCCCTTAATCGTCGTCCATTTATTCAAATTACTTTGAACTATACCGTCGATCCCCAGCCTGTTTTCCGCTTCTCGACTGACTTGATATGCGGCAGGTATAAATCGTTTACGCAAGATTTACCTACAATATAAACAAGTATTTCACGTTTTCCCATCCAAGGTACAAATTATACAGTCTTCCCACCTCCTAATTTTTACTCAGATTATTTCACTATACAGTCCTCCCTTCACTGTATTTATACTCGATACCGAATTTCACTATACAGTAGTATACTGAATTTCACTATAGGAATTACAGGAATTTCAGGACTATTACAGGAATTCACTCTAGGAATTTCAATACAGGATTCAAATTCAGTAGCATACCTGGACTTCACTATGCAGTCCTATACAGTACTGTATGCTACTGAGTTTCACTATACAGTCTTCCCACCATTGAATTTATACCAAGATTATTTCACTTTTTCCCACCATTGATTTCATATGTACGTTTCCAATTTCGAATTTTAAGTTTTGAAGGTGATGATGATGGCCGATCGAACGTGATGACCGATTTTGAAAGAGCTGGCAGAGTATTTCGCGTCGCGCCATTGGTGTGTATAATTTCTGTTGCAGCCCACATCCACATCGCATCGGCGTCTTTGATGACAGTGTCACCAACTTTCATTTATATGTGAGCTTTGCGGCATTGCGGGCTTCGCAATCTAAATATAGCATAGTGTGACAGGCTGACGACGTTTAGCGCCCGCAGAAGGATATGTATGTATGTATGTATGTATGTATGTATGTATGTATGTATGTATGTATGTATGTATGTATGTATGTATGTATGTATGTATGTATGTATGTATGTATGTATGTATGTATGTATGTATGTATTATATATCGCGGTTCGCCCACGCTCGACGGTATGTGATATTATATCATAGCCCATGGCCCATCATGTGTGACCATGTTATGTTCATGGATCGTATGGTGACATTGTAAGGATACCTCAGCGACGCACGTGAACCATGATACTGGTCATGTGAGTCAACACGTTTCGTACACATCGGGGACGTTGGAACCCCTTCACGCAGGATGTATGCGTCCCGATGTTTTCCGGGGCCCGCTGTATAGTGGGTGCACCATGTTACATTTAAAATGCTCAGGCCATATCCTTGGCTCCGGCGCATGGTTGATTATCAATGTATGTATGTATGTATGATTTCTGTTGCAGCCCATACAGGCGTTTTTTATGATGGTGTCACCAACTTTCATTCCGGGAGCTTTGCGGGCTTCGCAATGTAAATGGAATGCTAAAAGAATAGTGTTACTGTCGCTGATGCCGCTTCCCACAGATTGTATAATTCCTGTTGCAGCTCATACAGGCGTCTTTGATGACAGTGTCACTAACTTTCATTCTGGGAGCTTTGCGGGCTTCACAATAATAGAATAGTGTGACTAGTGATAGCCTCGTCGTCGCGCGTTGCTGCTCCATAAGAGCAGCGTGTCCACGAAGGACATAGGTGCTGGATTCGGTGACCCGTAGGTCATAACTTATCTGACTCCCGTTAGCTGTACCAGTACTCGTACAGTACTAGGTGACAGATCCCTAGGTTACAGACACCTTATATTCGTTTACTCTTATAATCAGTTTACACTTGTATGATAAACTATTCAGTGACCGCCCGATATAATACGTTATATTATATCTCACAGGTTATGGGGTATTACCCCGCTTTTATCACTGCTGACTTTGCCATGATTGGCTAAGCTTTTCCGCTTGGCGGGGCGTTGGGGCCTCGCGAGGTGTTGAATTGGCCACTTTAGGGCGCGCGGTTTGCGCTATGTTGCGGTGAGATTGCGAGTTGGGATTTTCGGCAACTTCTTCGAGTGTCCGCGTTGGATTTTGTTTTAGACTGGGCTTGATCACCCCTGTCAACAACTCCTTGGCCGCCGCGTATTCGACTCCGTTGACTTCGTTCGACCCCTTCTTCTCCTCACTCCGCAACTGCATTACGGTCGCCCGCCACCTTACAATTTGACACTCGCCTTTTCCCCAACCCCCCTCCTATAGGAATTTATTCTGATGACTTCATCCTCAGTTGGAACACCGGCCATGGGCGCTAGGATGCGCCTAGATTCAATTTTTGCTAGGAACGTGGGTGCTCGCTACAAGAGCACCCCGCAGTCAGCGAATGTCGCACTCGCTGCTGCTGACAGGACACGCAGCAATGCCGTTTTGCAATCGTCTTGGGACATTGACGTTGTGAAGCGTGTTGCGAAGGACACCTTAGGTACTAAGGCGTCCTCATTTTCCGGAAGTGAACCACATCGACAACTTCTTTGGGATTCCTTGGTTACTGCCTTGGAGTCCTCGTTTGTCAACAAGGACAGCGCCAACGAGGACATCTTTGACCTCGTGGACGTCACCAAGGAGGTTCACCCGATCTTCAACGACATTTTACTTCGCGCGTTGGTCTCTTTGACAACGCCACACTCTCCAGCTCGAAGGTGGGTTGACGCTTCCGCTCGGATTTCTCCGCGCGACGGTAAGCGTGCACTCCTGGAGATCACCAAGCGGCTGCTGCCGCCTGGGCATCGGCCGCTCCGCCACCATGAAGAACTCTTAAGCATTTCTTTTGGTTCTTCTAATGACCCTGAGCCCTTGGTCGCGCAATTTGACGAGTGTCTCAAAGCTATCGCGGCTAGCGGAGCGGGCCCCCTTGATGACGAGGCCGCCAAGAGGCAGCTGCTGGCGGCACTGGACGTCGATTTCTACAAGGAGGTGATCACCCCGCTCCGCCTGGACACCGAGTTGGCGAAGGTGAGCATCGAGGAGGTGTACACTCACGTTCTAGAGGTGTGGTGGTGTGCGAACCCTAATGGCCCTCCCACCCGCCACAAGACAGCCGCGCCTGTCCCGACGCACACGCCTCTCGGATTGGCTTACGCAGGTGACGGACAGGGTGACATCTCGGACTTCCTCGAGGAGTTCGCTCGTATCATTGGTGAGGCCTCTACCCTACTCACCTCCCTCCGTCATGACGAGCGCGGGATTGCACCCGACATACCGCCGCCACGGAGTGATTTTCACCGTAGGCATGGGGGCGGTGGTGTAAAATTTCCACCGTCCAAGTGGCGCGACGAGCGGAACCGTCGGACCGACGGTAAGTTTCACGGACGTAATCGTCACGTGGGTTGGAAGCAACGCTTCGCGGCATCACCGCTCCCGAAGGGCGGGAATTGGCCTCAAGGCATGAAGCCGCAGGGTGCTAGGAGCATTTCTTTTCACTCCGCATCCTCGGCATTCGTTCAGGAGTGCCCCCTCTGCCCTGGGCACTTTCACGACACTGCACGTTGCCCTGAGGTGTGTGGTTCGTGCGATGTGGACCTACGGGATGCCGCCATGGACCTAGACGAGGTGGTTTCGGCCTTCCAGACGGCCTTCGACAACGAGAACGACGAGGACTTCGCTGTCCTGTGCCACGAGCACGACCAGCCACTGGTGCGTAATGATCCTGAGCCTTTCACCTATCCGGTACTGCACGACGTGGGATTGCGTGCACACTATGCGGGCTTGGGTCGTGGTGCTTCGGGCGCCGGCATGGAGGATGTGCTCTCAGATGCACGAGGCGTCCTTGCGTCCCTACGTTCTGCGGCTACGGCTGCAGAAGTCGGTGGTGCTACCGCATCTGGTGAGCAACCACCGCTGCACATCGGCACTTTGTCTGTGCCGCAGGTGGTGTGCGATGCGCCACCACCTGCCAATCACGAGATCGACACGGGGCTTTACCCTATTTCGGCATCGGACCCCGCTTCTTTCGGATCTCCTTTCGAGGAACCGCTACGGGTGTCTTTTATGGACCGGGTGATGCCCGGATGCCCTGATCCTTCCCTTCATTTGTGTTCAATTGAGCCTTCTCACGGCTCGATTCACCCGGGAGAGCTTTCCGTGATCGACGATGACGACGGCTCCGACAGTTATTCCTTTTCCGGAGACGAGATTCCCTCGGCCCCACCGGCTACACGGTCACGTGTCGGTGTGTCAACATTGCCGAGGGTCTTCTCTCTTGCATCTCTAGCCCTGCCCGCACTCATGTGTCTTGCATGTGTGTCAGCGGTTCAGGGTTCGGTGGTGCTCGATCGAGCCCCTGAATTCGCCGCAGCGGTACATCCCACTGGGGTGACTGCCGACAGTCTGCCTGCCTTGCCGTACTGTTTTACTTCCGGCATTTCTTTTCCTTCTGTGGTTTCGACGGGTTTGAATTCTGATTTTCAATTTTCGGAATTCCTAAATTTGCTCTACGAATCTTTTCCGGACTCTGGTTTCTGGTCTTGGCTTCTGGTTTATGGTTCTGGCTTCTGGTTCTGGACACTGGTCTCTGGACTCTGGTTCTGGATTATGACTTCTGGACTCTGGTTCTGGATTATGACTTCTGGACTCTGGTTCTGGTTGAACTTCTTTGACACTGACAACTTCTTCAGCTCTGGTGAACTCTGCAGCTTTGTGGACCACTTCGAAAGTGGCTGAGTAGCCTTGAGATCCAGCTGTAGGAACTTAGCTTGTGAGCAATTTCCTAGCAGCAGTTTTAGAAAGGGACCGCCCTGGCTAAAGCACAGGCCTCCCTCTAGCAGTTTCCAGCTCCTAGCTGTTTGTTGTTTCGGAACAATTTGCTTTGTCTGTGCTCCGCTCTCTGCCACCTGTAACAGCACTATGTACAGTCACAGGGTGGTGTGCTGGATTCAGTGACCCGTAGGTCATAACTTATCTGACTCCCGTTAGCTGTACCAGTACTCGTACAGTACTAGGTGACAGATCCCTAGGTTACAGACACCTTATATTCGTTTACTCTTATAATCAGTTTACACTTGTATGATAAACTATTCAGTGACCGCCCGATATAATACGTTATATTATATCTCACAATAGGGCTCTAACTGTACGGTACTGTACCATGGCTACTGCCCCGTGGTTCGGTACTATCTCAAGTACCGACGCTTATCATCATGTAGGCCATGCTATCAGGTTATATGGTCTAAATGGCATCGTAGAAAAATCATTTAGGACCCATTTGATGTATTGTTTATGGTGGTTTCAACGACAACCGCCACTTTGCATGTGTAAACATGCCATGCTTTCGAGGGGTGCAATGCCTGAAAATTAATTGTTTTGCTCGGTACTATCTCAAGTACCGAACACGCGGAGGCCCATTAGGCTTAGAAGGCGGTCATCCCAAGTCTTATACATCGGCATGTTTCTTCATTGGGACCTAATCTAAATGTTTGTTGCACATTATGCGCCACTAGAAGGTCAGCATGGCCTCCGCACCTACGCGTGTTAGCTCCACCCATGGGGAAATTCGAATTTCCCCCAAATTTCACGCTTGACTTTTTGGTAAACGGCCGTATGCCATCGTGCACAATGATCTGAAATCTCAATATATAGTGCACTTCAAGGTCTCCAAAAATCGATATGTATGTATGCTTGAATATTCTATATGTGGGCAGCCTATATTCGTATCCTCTTGACCTCGCCGTACGATTCTCGCATCCCCACCGTGGCTTCCTTTAAAAACAAAATACACCCTCCAAGTGCAAACTCGAACCCAAACTCAAACGCTTGTAACTCCCTCAATTTTGAGAGTTGTCTGAGCTATAATCAAGTAATATATCATGATTATATGTCACACATGACATTTGAAAGATCACAGGGCATCTACATGACTCTCGTATGCTTTTTTGGCACGGCATAGCGTTTTCCCGACATAATCAGGGTGCCCCCGACAAAAAAAAATGAAAAAATTGAAAATCAGATTGGCGCTCACAAATAACGGTAAAAACCCATCATAGGACTCCATTTAGTTCATATGTAACACTCGGCATGCGGAACATGTCCACATAATGCGAATGTTCGCTATGCGTACGTACCGCAGTACACAGTCAACCAGTCCCTGGCACCCTCCGAACCTCACAGATACACCTAGGGTATCGCTCCTGATGCGTGCAATGCTCGTCGTAGTCTATAATATCATTACGAAACACATCAAAGCGATACACGACGCTAGGTCACCCATAGGGACGATCGCTCGCATACTAGTTGTGTACGCGTACTAATGATGTGTCTGCTAGGCTCTGGCACCCTCCGAACCTCAAACATGCACCTAGGACATCGCTTCCCATGCGTTTGATGTTTGTCGTAGTCTATAATATCACTATGAAACGCATCAGAACGATACACGACGCTTGGTCACCCATATGGGCGATCGCTCGCATACTAGTTATGTATGCGTACTAATGCTTTGTCTGCTAGGCTCTGGCGCCCCCCGAACCTCAAATATGCACCTAGGACATCGCTTCCCATGCGTTTGATGGTTGTCGTAGTCTATAATATCATTATGAAACACATCAAAGCGATATACGACGCTTGGTCACCCATACGGACGATCGCTCGTATACTAGTTGTGTATGCGTACTAATGCTCTGTTTGCTAGGCTCTGGTACCCTCCGGACCTCAAACATGAATCTAGGGCATCACTTCCGATGCGTTTGATGTTTGTCGTAGTCTATAATATCATTGTGAAACACGTCAAAGCGATATATGATGTCAGGTCACCCGTAGGGACGCTCGCTCGCATACTAGTTGTGTACGCGTAGTGTTGATGTTGCTCTGTGCGAGGAAGACAGATACGCTGTCCGGCTAAGCTCGCTAGGAAACAAACTGATCATCATATAACTTGTGTCTGGCCGAAGCTTTATGCTCTCGGAAACCCAGACAGTGAAACGATGACTGTACTACTGTACTGTACTACTGTACAGTACAGTGCTAGGATGTCACGGACACGAGACGGAAGCAGGGTCAGGCTAGGGGCTAGTCAGAGCCCATAATAACTAAGCCTAAACCCGAAGTCCAGCACACCACCCGTGGGTGTGACTACCTAGCAAGGCAGGTACAGGGTATACAGCCACGTGATAATAAACAAACACCTACGTGCAACTCGGTGGAAACCGATCACTTCTAGCTGGGTGCCGGGGTCTTGACCCGGTCATCCCACTACTGGGCTAAAGCTAATCAAGCTGCCAGGATGATTGACTAGAAACTCAGCCACTTTGAAGCTGGTCAGCAGAGCCGAGTTCAGCGGCTGGGATGTAAATACAGAGTAATCCCGAAGTGAATTGCAGACTGTCTTGTCGAAATTGAGCACCACCAGGCCCAAGTGGGCAAGGCGGTTCCACAGCAGAAAGTAAATCAACTGAAGAACTCAGACAAGCAGATTTCCATGGCGGTTTGAACATCGAAGAAAGAGATAAAAGAACTCGATCGTCTGGCGGCCAATCACGGATGTCCAGAGAGCCAAGTGGCGGATCCGAAGCAAAGAGATCCCCAGTAGACCGATGGACGGTGACTCCGGGCTCAACCAGGCCCCTGTCACCACCGCCCACGGCAACCAGAGACGCCGTAGCACTGGCCAGCAGAGAACAGCAGAGCATCGAGGACATCAATGCACATCGGAGAAAACTCGGCGGAGCCCGTGGACGGCACATCGGAGCTGATAGTGGCGATGCCCCCCTGTCAGAGTCATGCTCAAGAGTGCCGAAGGAGTCAAAAGCCACTTGCTGCCCGCCGTCAGAGTCATTGTCAGAGTCTTGGTCGTTGTCAGAGACCTTAGAGCCAACGTCAGAGGCCTCAATCCTCATGCCAGCAAACAGCGGAGCCGGTGCAGAGTCGCCAAGCTGGAGTGATGGGATAGAGCCAGGCAAGCCGAGAGAGCCAGGGACAGCCACTGGTGGGTCATGAGCCGTAGGCACACCACCAGCCACGAGTGCAGAGGGATCCCGAACCGCAGGCGGTGGCGGAATCGAGTCCTGTGCACTCGAGTGGAACGTGACCAGCGGGAACGAGCCCTCGTCAGCTGCCGCATCCTGAGCGGAAGCCGCCGCATCCCGAAAGTGCCGCAGAGACGTGGGCTCAGCCGTCACAAAAGAATGTGCCGACAGCTCGCACACCTCTGGGCGACCCTCCATCGTGCAGAGCGACTCGAAGGCATGTTCATCCCCAGCGTCATAGAACCGCTGGAAACGAACAGCCAAGCAGTCAGTCTCGTAGTCTTCAACCGCACTACAATAGTGGGCAGAGTGAAGACCGCCGTTGGGGCATTCAGCATGCCAGTGCTTTAAACCACTCTGTGCACACACCGCATTCTTGCAGTGGGGCACGAAGGCACCACTCTTCTTGTCAAATGAGACAGGAGGAGCGGTGCCAAGTGGCCGAACACCAGCACGATGAAGCTTGGCAGCAGAGCGGGTAAGGTGCTTGCCCGCAGGCGGAGGCCCTTCCCGCTTCTGCCGCTTCAGGTCACGAATGTCCTGTTGCATGCGCTCCAGCTGCTTCTGCAGACTGGACAACGCCGCAGCCAGGTCAGACGCGCCATCGCCAAATGACAGGGCAGAGACAGGGGCGTCAGAGACTTTCAGGCCGTGGCGGAACTGCTCCCGCACACGAGCCTGAATAGTCAGGAGAGACACGCCCTGCCGCTGGTCAGCTCGAGCCAGAGAGTTAGCCAAATCACGGTATAGCCACGAATCGCCGAGAGCCTTTAGAAACTGCCGCTTCACCGCGTCCTCTGGCAAGTTGTGGGAACGCTGAACGTCCCTCAACAGGCCATTGAACTCGCGGATGCCACGGTCAGGATCTTTGCTGCTGGGGATGCGGACCGCCAGCAGCAACTCAAAAGAGTCAAAGGGTTCCGAGCGTTCCTGGAGCATGCGCACCACCTCAAGGGCAGCGCGCTTGCCATCTCCAGGAACGTCGGACCCAGAGGCCTCAAGCCAGTCACGAGCAGGCGAGCCAGGGCGAGCCAGAAATGTCAGAGCCGAGAGCAACAATTCATTCGCCTCATGCCTAGCCTCAACTGCCATGTCAGTCAAGTCAAACAGGGGAGCAAACGCCGATGATTGGAGCACAAACTGCGTGCGGAGCTCATGCATCAATTGTGAAAAAATGTCCACTGCGTCTGCCTCTGTCCCTGCAAAGCGCTCCGATTTGTCGCCTAGAATCTTAGTGGCAACGGTCTTGGCCACCTTTCTGTCGAAATTTTCCCGAGCAAGCCGCTGACATTTTTCAAGAACCTCTTTCGCAGCTGCAGTGGTCGGAGCTGGCAGCTGCGGCGTGTGCGGCGTCGCAGCGTGCTGTGCACCAACGTCATCAAAAATCGTTTCTAATCTACGGACGCGAGACCGCGTCACTCTATTTGCTGTGGTAACCATGATGGAGAGACAGGGGAGAAGGTTGAGCTAAACAGGGAGATGGCGTGAGAACTCTCACAGCGGCCAGATAGTATGTAGAAGTCTCAGCAGCACGGATCGAAATTTACAGGTCGTAAGCGGAAGATAAGAGCGGCCAAAATGCACAACGTGTGGAGCGTCCTCGCCAGGGCCAGTGGCGCACGATGCGGATCAACTCTCGTGCGACGATACTGCCGTAAAATAAAATACAACCTGTCACAAACTGATCTCCTGCGCACTCGGCAGACACTTCTCGCGAACCCGCCTGAGGCGTGCACCTCTCTCCGGGCCGCGGGGCACAAAAATAGATATTTTTAAAAATGTAATTTTTCTACTAACTGTGCTCGCAGGATGCTGGAGCTGGACCACATGGACCACGCAAAAGGCGACATGTCAGACGGCGCAACGGCTAGATGCAGATTTGGCCCGACACTGCCCCGATTCCTGTCTTTCTGACCCGTTTCCATGCCGTACTAACTGGGTTTTGAAAGCGCAGGGCACAAAGCAGAACGAAAGGCGGCACCCAACCGTACTCAACCGTAGACTCAACCGTAGCGGCACGCCGAAAGGCCCAACAGTAGAGCTCAGCGAAAGCGTCAACAGTAGGCTAAAAAACGGGGAAAAAATGAACTCCAGAGGTGCGATCAAGAGGACATCCAGAGGCTCCCCACTTGTGGGGCAGAAGGGCGGAAAAGGGGGGAATCCACCACGTAGGAACAGAGAGCTGTTGGATGAGGAGCAGACCGGCACGCTGCTCAGGCACTTTCAGGGGAAGGACCATGCAGCCACGGGAACCTTCACTGACGGCGCGCATCTACCGCAGCTGCCCGACGACTTCAACCACTGCCTAAACGCCTTCATCGAAAAATACTGCAGTCAGCACGGTGAAAAAACGGCGCTGGAGGCGAGGGCGGAATATTTCAACACTGCCTACCCAGACAGGCGGCTTGAGTACACCCAGTGCTCGCAGGGCTACCCACTGGAGAATCCGTACGGCGTGCGGAACGAAAACGGGGAGACCATCTACACCCTTCTGCAGAACTGTGCCGAAATCCAACCCAGTGAGATAGACGAATATTGCATCCCAAAGGGCGGGCAGGGACACATCGTTGTGGCCCCACTGCGTTCATATGGGCCTCTGGTGGTAGAGTATTTGCAGCATATTACATCGGCCGTCAGGCACTTTCACCAACTTGGAGAAGGAACCATGGTAATCTCCCAAGAGAACCCACCTGCAATACGGTGGGTGGGGGATAAGGTGGCTGCCATCCGCCTCACTTTCGTGAAACCAGAATACGCAGCAACGGTCATGTCAACGACCCTCGCTCACCTGCCAATCCACTGCGGGAAACTCGGAGCTGACAACATCGCTGACAGTGAAAGGGCGATCCCGAGGGTGAGGATAGCCGGCAGGGGAGGAGACCGCGGCGGGGCTGAGGAAAGACAACTGTGCATCACCAGCGAGGGCTTAAAAGGTAGGACGCTGCAGTCACTCGAGGAGGAACTGACAGGTATGCACATCATAGAAGCGGCTATGAAGGGCTCCTGGGAGGACTCGGTCCCCGCCGCCACCGCCTTAAACAACATCAGAATCGTCGCCGCCAGCGAGAAGGCGGCGCAACAGCTGGAGACGGGCGACATCAAGATACCGAGCCTGACCGAGTACGACGTACAGAGGATACCAACGAACAGAGCCATCCAGCACCTCTTCGCCACCGAGGTGGTCATAGTTGACTACGACAAAAGCATCGACTATGAGTTTGACGCGGACTCCCTGGTGACGTCCATCAACGAGATCCTTACCGATAAGCTGGGTGAAGGCCAACACCTGCTGCCGTGGCCGCCATCATACACGAAGCCAGCTACGGACGAATCGGTGCCGGCAACATACCTGAGGCTACGAAAACTGAAGAGGGGGCAGATATTCTCCGCCGTGGCCAACGAAAAGGTCTACGCCTGGATAGCTGGACTACCAGAGAAGCGGTTCTCAATCAAGGTAGAACATCTTGGTATGAGGTTCGAGTGCCAACACTCGGACTTCTCTCGATCCGGTAAGTACGCGAAGAGCAAGGGTGGAGGCGGCAGAGGCACGGTGCCACCCACAACACAGTCAGCAGACGAGGTCGTTCAAGCACTGGAAGGAAGGCTGGCATCCTTCGCCAAAGTGGCGAAAGGAGACAGCAAAACCGAGGAGGAGGTACGGGCCCTACGTGTGGTGGTTGAAAGGCTGGAGACTGCCACGGCCAAAGGTTTCAAGGACACCGTCAAAAGTGTCGAACGGGTCGGTGACGGGGTGATCGACCTCACAGAGAAGTCCAAAGGCTTCAGCGAACTTCAGCTTGAACTTCAACAAAAGATGGTCGACAACCTCATCAAACTCAACTCGCAGCAGCTGAACTCCCCGCAATCGGACGACTCCCTCCACTTCCGCAAGAGGACCAAGCAGCGCATCGACTCACCGGAAGGCGAGGACACAGCTATGCTCGACAAGGAAAGGCAGGACCTGGAGAAGAAGCTAGCCAGCACCGTCTCAGCCATCGAAAGGTCCAACCAAAAGGTACAACCCACACACCCCACTGCCTGGAATACTGCACTAAAAATCAACCTAGCCATCGGCAAAGGCAACACAGGGAACAGAGGGGAGCAGAAAGGCTGCTCACTACCTGAATCGGCCGGGGCTGCCACTGGCAGCGACACTATTGTAGTCACATCCAAGGGACTGACAATAAAGGGGACTGATCACAGGTCGGCAGGTCCAAGTCGACAAGGGAAAGCCGACGCTGATAGACAAGCAAGCCAGCAGAATAGCAAACACCGGGTAGCATCAGGTGAAAAAGAAAAGCACCACTCCGAGCCCGATCGAAGGACCCACCAGAACAGCTGTGCACCATATATTTATTGCCTGAATAGAACTGCAACTAGCCATGCAAACAACAACAAATATTTAATAAGCAACTGGGGTGTACCCATAAATCCCTGCCCTGCTCAGTGCCATCGTTGTGAACTTCTGCTCGAAATAACTGACACCTGCAAGCTAAAAACCAAACACAAATATACTAGAGAAAATAACGAAAACAGCAACCGCCACCACACTGCCAACGAGGCAGAAGCACTGCATAGGAACACAAACGTCAGAATAGCAGCCGAAACCGAAACCGGGGCCGTAGGACATAACACTAAGCACGAGTACAGCATACTAAGCAACAAAAGGAACCCACAGGATACACCGAATGGAAATAGGAGAACTGCAACAATCCGTACAGCCATATTGAGCAAAACAAGGGGAAACCCTAACCCAAAGGGGGCTTACCTACAGAAAAGGGAGGGAATAGGGGCACATAAAAGCAAAATTAGACGGAAATATTTTACACAGGTCCTACAAATGGCAAAATACGAACATGAAATAAAAATGAACTTGAACGGACGACTTTGGACATTTAGCGAATTGCTCCAGGAGCTCTACGTTAAAATACGAAGTTTTGCAAAAACAGCTCTGACGAAGCAATATTTCAAGGAGACAACTGGAAGTCGAACACAAAGACATATTGGGAAGAATGAGGTCCAGATATATGGTAGTAAGGACGGGATGATGCTGCAGGCAAATGTAACGCGTAACAACAAGAAGAACGAGGGGTCGGGGGAACATGCACACTGGCGAAACGACGGGGATAGTAACAACAAAAGGAACCCACAGGATACACCGAATGGAAATAGGAGAACTGCAACAACCCGTACAGCCATATGGAGGAAAACAAGGGGAAACCCTAACCCAAAGGGGGCTTACCTACAGAAAAGGGAGGGAATAGGGGCACATAAAAGCAAAATTAGACGGAAATATTTTACACAGGGCCTACAAATGGCAAAATACGAACATGAAATGAAAATGAACTTGAACGGACGACTTTGGACATTTAGCGAATTGCTCCAGAAGCTCTACGAAAAAATTCGAAGTTTTGTAAAAACGACCCCAGCAGAGCAATATTTTAAGGACGCAACCAAGAGTTATGCACAAAGATATATGGGGAAGAATGAAGCCCAGATATGCTGTAAAAAGAACGGAACGACGCTGCAGACATGTGTAACGCGTAACAAGGAAAACCGAGCTAAGCCAGAAGAACATGCACACCGACGAAACGATAGGGACAACAATAACAAGAGAAACCCACAAGATACATTGAAAGGGAAAAGGCCAACTATGACAGCTTACACAGCCATATACAGGGAAATGAAAGGAAACCCTAACCCAAAGGGTCAGTACCTACAGAAAAAGGGGGGTACAGGTGCACATAATGACAAAATTAGACGAAAAAATTTCACACAGAGCCTACAAATGGTAAAATACAACCAACAAATGAAAATGAGCTTGAACGGACGACATTGGATAATTAGCGAATTGCTCCAGGAGCTCTACGTAAAAATACGAAGTTTTGTGCAAATGGCCCAAAAGGGAAAATACTTTGAGGGGACACCCATAGGGTATATACGAATAAGTATTGAGGAAAACGAAGTTCAAAAATGCAACAAGCAGGGTGTGAGGGGACAAAATGAGCGTGTAACGCGTAACAAGGGAGGCGGTATGGGGGGAGGAAAACATACCCGAAGGAGATGCGTGGTAAGTAATGGACACGAAGGCAACTCACGGGGCACACTCATAAAAGCAATACTTGCAATTTGTGTTGCAGCTACGTTCCTGACGAAAAGTAATAGTGGAGGAAGAATAACGCCAGCACAAAAATTAACGCAATGGATACGGGTGACAGCATGCAGGAAGACTGGCAGAAAGGTGGGAACGGGAATGCAAAAAACACCGGAAAGGGTGCGAGCGACATGCTTGCAGAAAAGGAACACAGCAGCAACAACGATAACCAGGCAGGCAACTGAAACAAGGAAGGGAAAGGAAAAAATGCCAAAAGGGGAGGACAACCGAAGCCAAGGAACAACACAGGAAAAGCTCTCAAAGGGAGTGCTGGGTGAAGCCCCGGAAAGGGAGCATGCAGCACAGTGCATGCAGAAACGAAGCACAGAGGCAACAGCAAAAACCCGGCAAACAGTTGAAACTGGAAAAGTAAGTGAGGAAATGCCAAGAGGAGTCAACGACCAACGCCAGGAAATAACACAGGAAAAGCCCCCAAAGGGCCCCAGGTGGTTAGCCACAACAGAAGAGGGGGGACGAAGGGCGAACTTCAGAAGAAACCTCACATATTACCTACGGGCGAACCGGCAGGAGCACGCACATGCACACAAAAGGGGAAGGAGATATTGGAGTGAACATGAGAAAGGGAAAACATACAGGTGGGTACAACGTACCAAATATGACAGACCACAACTGGTCAGAAGCAACCAGGTAGTAAGGCAAGAAACAAAGGACAGGGACAATAGTAAGTGGGCGCGAAAACATGGTGAGATGCGCCGAATGAGAAGGGAAGGCCAAAACATAGCGAGAACGGTGGGAGCCCAAATAATGAGCATGCATGTAACACTAAGTGTGCTGGGCACTCTGGCTAAACGGAAGGAGCAGGCACAACTGGCAATGAAAAACCCTCGACAAGAGGTACCGCAGGTCAAAGCGGTGAATGAAATGTCTACGGCGGCACGAGGAGCAGCTTTGGGTACAAAACCCAACAGGAAAGCTGAACAAATTGAGGAGACGGGTAGGTATGCCGAAGCGAAACCACAGCCCTCACATATAGGGGGAGGGACATGCTCGAACGAGAAAATGGAAGGACAGTACCCCAAGAATTCTGTCACGCAGGGAATATTTGCCAAGGATGGGAAACTGAATATGCACCAAGTGGACCTCGCGCTCGAAACACTGGAAGACAACCCTCCGGGCTCAACAACCATGCAAGAAATACTGAAGATGCTGAGGGAAAATGACAGAAAATTTCTGGAAATGGTAAAAGAAAAAGTCGCCAGAAAGGGTGGCACCCAGATACCAGTGGTAGGAAACGGACACTGGCTACTACTGATGGTAGGAGTCTGCGTCGCAAAAGATAACAGCACGTTGCAGGCCTATGTATACGATTCTATGGGCATGGAAAGACAGACACGGAAGAAAACCGCCCAAGGGCACACGAGAATGGCGGAGGAACTGCAAGGAGCAGTGAGTGCATGGGTAACGGGCAACAAGGAGGCAATGGGGTGCCTGGAAGCTAGAGCCACGCCGATGTACGACAGGCACCAACACGATGCATTCAGCTGCGGCGTCTGGGTGATATATATTGCGGAGCTATGGCAACAGTGGCTGTCAGAAAGGAAAGGAGCGTGGATACAACATGTGTACACGAACACACTCCAAACCAGTCGATGCGTGACACTACACACCACGGAAATAGTGAATAAATGCAGAGACAGATTCAGGCCAAAGATAAAGTCGGCCATAATGAGGGAAAACAGGCCACATGCAGAACAGGACACGGATGAAGTTGAGCTGACAAGGGAGAACACAGCAAAAAGGACTGGGGCAAAACAGGCGCGAACCCAAGGAACGTGTGCGGCGGATGCCTTCATGAGGGAGGTGGAGCGTGGCCGCACAGGAGAACAGGTGGAGGACACAATGCGACAACAAGGGGTGGGCATACAAACAATAATGAACGTTCGGGAAGCACTTCAAGCGCTACAACAAGACACTGAAGCCCTCATAGATGAAACAATGGGGAAACTGTCGACAGATGGCCGAACCCAGATAGCAATAAGAGATGGAGAAAAATGGGCAATGATGATGCTCACAATAACACGCCAGGACATGCAGGCGCATGTGTGGCTACCTACTGGGGGAATAGAAAAACAGGACGAACTGCTAATAGCTATAGATGTTTGGACCATACTGCGAGAGGCCTACGACCTGCAAAAGGTGAAATATAGTGGACTAAAAACACATAGCACACCACCAGAATGGGAAAAATTCAGTCAAGGTGAGCAAGCGATAAGAGTGGCAGGGAGCTGGAAATACTGGCATGTTGACGGCAAACCAGGACACTTCAAACTCGGGACTAGAAACACGGCATGGCTGCAGGGGGAGACTCGGGGGATGCGGCGGATGACAGAACAAACAACTGGGCTGGCCGAGGAGGACATGAAAAGTGACGAACCGAAGGAAGATGGCAGGGCACCTACCACGGAGCAACACGCCACGAGCGACGCAACGGAAGAAAAGAACACAAGTACCACGGACAAGCTAGTTCAGGCCACGCTACGGTTCCGTCCGATAAGCAAAGAACAAGCCAACGAAAGGCTAAAGAAGGAGGAGGGAACGGCGACAGGAAAAAAGCTGAGGCCTCCCGCGAACTCCAAGAAATACCCGCCACCTACTACAACAATGAAAACGAACAAAAGGGACAATGAGGAAACCAAAGGGTCCCCGGAGGCACTGAAGCAATGGGGTGGGAACATGCCAAAAACGGAGAACCTAAACACTGAAGAAATGGGACAAGCACAACGACACACCATAAATTTCCTAACATGGAACATACAAGGCTCCCCGCACTCACTGTATGAACTGGAGGAGCAAATGAAAAAATGGGAGATAGATATAGCAATAGTCACGGAAACTAAGACTGCGAATGAGGAAATAAAAAGACACTTCAGAAACAGAAAGCAGTCAAACATATGCACAAACATACCAACAGAGGAAGGGGAGGGAGAAGAGAGCAACCACAAGGCGGGCCTTGCCGTAATACTCACAGGGGAATATGCCAAACCACATAACTACACCGAGGTGCAGGTACCGCACTTACGAGGAGTACTCACACACACGCTGCTCCACTTTCCGGGAGGAAAATACTTACACCTGCTAGGGGTATACTACCCGGTGGAAGGAAAAGACGTGGCGGAAGATACAGGACGAGGGGAACTCGACAGAGAGGCGGCCAGAAATGGCATACAGGAGTATGTGCGAATGGTGACCACAGCCAGTGAAAATGCGGCAGGACAAACAGTACTGATTTGTGGGGACCTGAATGCCACGACGGGAACACCGAAAAACAGCAGGGACAAAGAATGGAACAAAACCCTGGAAGCCACGGGTCTGCAAGACGTGGGAGGGACCAGGGAAACAACACTAACATGGCATGAACGACGGAACATAGACAGAATGCTAGCAAGCAAAGCAGAATTACAATACTACACGCAACCAACGGCAGGAGAACTCACCGAGCTACACATGAGCGACCACAAAATGGTCTGCACGACGCAACTGGACCTAAAAGCCTGGGGGACCCACCGACCAACGGCACAAAAGCCGCAACATGCAAAAACAGACAGACTGAAACTCCCGCTAACAGAAGCAGAGGGGAACACCCTCAGGCAAACACTGGACGCTGCATATACGAAGGAATTACAAGATGAAATGCAAGAAGCAATAAACGGAATAAAAACAGCAACCAGCACAAGGCACAGAAAAAGGGCAATAGACTACGCGGGAGGGGTGGTTGCAAGGATAATGGGGGAAGCAAGAGACAGGGCAATGATGGATGTCAACCTACCGAAACAAGCGGCGGCACCAGAACAACAACATGGGCTACACCTCCCAAAAACCCTCCGCAAGGAAAGGGACGGCCACCTGAAAGAAAGGAACAGGTGCCGTGAGAACATAGCATTATGGAAGAAGGACATAGAAGCACGAGAACAAGTAACCGAGGAAGTACGGACGGAAGATTTTGATAACCGAACAAGCGAAATGAAGAAATGGGAACAATGGGAACGGGAACAGAAAAAGCTTGCGACAAAAGAGGCAAGGAAGTGCATTAAAGAGCACGAAGCAAACCGAAAACAGAAAACAAGAATGAAAATGAGAGAAGGATACTGGGGCAACATAAAGCACTACCATAAATTGATATACAAAAAAGAGATAGAAAATGGAACAGCACCAGCTACAACAATACAAGCGATGGAAACCATACAAGGAGAGCTAGTGGTAGGACACCAAAAAGTGGCACAGGCAATGGGCGAACACATTGCGTGGTCGGAACCATACAAAATGAAGGAACCAGAGAAAGGGCTTAAAGATACGCCACCCTGGCTTGACGAAAGGTACAAGAACTATATGAAGGAAAACCAATGCAAAAGGCCGGACCAAACAAAAGTAAACCTGAATGTGGATAAAGAGGCTTATAGACAGGCGGTGAAGAAAATGAAAACCAACAAAGCAGCCGGGCCCATGGGGATACAAAATGAAATACTGAAACAAATGCCGGACAGATTCCACGACCAACTGTGTGAACTCATGAAATTAATGTGGGAACATAGACACACCCCCCTACCATGGAAAAAAGGCTACTTCTGCTTCCACCACAAGCAGGGTGAAGTAACAAAACAAAAAAACTACCGACCCATAGCACTACTGGATTGCCTGTTCAAATTATACACTACAGTACTCACAAAAATGCTAGCTGACTTCTGTGAAATAAACGGCATGCTCTCGGAAGCACAAGAGGGCTCAAGGGAAAACCACAACACAATGAAGCAACTCACCAGGGTAACCAATGCCATTGAAGACGCCAACCTCTCTAAACAAAACCTACATGCAACCTACGTGGATTTCGAAAACGCGTATGGCTCGGTTGACCACAAAAGACTCATTACGACACTAAAACACCTGGGGGTGCCACCACAACTTACCGAAGCTGTTAGGGACATACTGGGCGAAAACGAGGAGGACTCCATGCAAATGAGAGCAAAAGTAGGGGACCAGGTCTCGGAAGAGGTGCCAATAAGAAGGGGGATTCTGCAAGGCGACAGCATGAGCCCGTTACTATTCATACTATACCTGGAACCTCTCCTTAGATGGCTAGAGGTGGGGGACCATGGATACCAGCACAAGTATGCAACTGACAGGGAGCTCAGAGGGGAACTGAGAACCTCCTCCGGAGCATTTGTGGATGACCTAATTATACTAACCAAACTAATGACCGGCATGGAGCAACAGCTAAGGAAACTCTCGGCATTTGGAGACTGGAGTGGACTCAGAATAAACGAGGACAAAACAAAGATAACAGGGGTGGAACATGGCAACAAGAATGTGAAAGAAAGTAGGCACCAAGGGGTGAAATGCGGAAGTCGAACGCTGAAAGTCCTTAAAGCCGGGGATACCTACAAATACCTAGGGGTCCTACTCAATATGCTGGGGACATGGAAAGAGGAGAAAAGAAAGTCGCTACAGGAACTCAAAAGAAGAATAGACGCACTACTGGCAACCCCCCTCACACAAAGACAAAAAGAGTACTCCCTGAAGTCGGCCATACTGGGGAAATTCAAGTACGGACTCCACCTAGGGATATACACACAGGGTGAAATACAAAAGGCAGAAAACCAGCTGGGGGCCGCGATGAAAAGAATATATGGACTCCCCGCGAATGGTACGCCCAATGAACTAAACACGGAGGAAAAAGAGGAATATGGACTGGGGCTCCAGTCCCTACAGGCAACATATGCACAAGAAGTATACACGGGACTGGCAGGCGCTGTTCAGAGTGAGGAAGACAAAGGGGCCCAGATGGGATACGGCAAAAGGGAGAGAAACCTCCAAACCAGACAAAGAATGTCACAAGTCAGCAGGTCCACAGCCGGGCTACTGGAAAAACACTTCGAAGAAAGGGGACACAGCAGCGCAAGGAGCAAGCTAAAAATGGGACTGCAGACACAAACGAACACTCTGAGGAAGATGAATGCTCTGAATGAATATGGAATACGCGTGAAAGGAGTGGGAAACCACATGCAGGAACTGGGTAAAGAAACACTACCTATAATGAGGCAGCTGGGAAAGGCCAAAAGGGTATACACAAACGCGGAAATGGAGGGCACAACCAGAACGACCAAGCACCAAAGGATAATGGATACAGAATACAGAGACCCACAGTCGCAGCCCGCGACGACAGGCTTTGAAAAAATGGGAACAGTAAATGTAATACAGGAAACGAAAACTCAGCAAGCCACTAAACAAATAAACTTCACCAAACTACTCACACTATTCAGAAACTACCCGGACCTCAAGAACTTAACCACAGCAGACGGGAAAAGTGCCATACCAATAGAAACACTGAAAGCGACAGGTGGAAGGAAACACGACACCAAGACGGCAACAAAGATAGCACAGGGAATGCTGCACCTATACCCATACATTTGCGAAGCACAACCCAACGACATTAAGAAACCAGGGGACCACTGGGACCATGTGTGGAACAGAAGGCTGAAACCTGAATACATACAAGAACGGAAAACAGGAGAGCTAGAGAGGTACACCAAAAGTACGACAAGCATGGAAAACATAAGCGACTGGCCGGCACAAATAAAGGCGCTGCACGAGGCTGGAAACAGTCTGAAGGACATACTGCAACTACTGTCTATGTACCCGCTAGCCAACCAAACGAAGCATTTCGAACAGTCAGAGGTGGAGTGGACGGAACATGAGAAGGAAGTCCTGGGCATAGAAACCGACCAGGAAAAGGAGGAAGACGACGTGATGACCACCAGACACCCACGGGGGAGAGTAAAGAGGAAGTCAGAGCAACAGAACAGAGGCCAGTGGTCGACACAGGAAGACCGAATGGACGTGCTAGGACAAGAGGGAAACTACACGCCAGCCGGGATACTGGCAACCAGACAGTACCTGCAAAACTACACAGACTCGACCTCGAAAGTAACACAGTACGAAGTACGGTGGACGGATGGTGAAGGAAACGAACAGACGACGTGGAGCACAGAAGAAACAGTAAGAACGCACCTGCTCAAACACAACCTCTCCTCGGACCAAGGATGGAAAAACCTAGTGGAAGAATGGAAGAATGACAAGAGAGACAAAAGGACCAAACGTGAGCCCGCTGAAGAGATACTGGCAGGACAACCAAACGGCGAACAGAGGTACTGGAAAGAAGTAACGCACCTGGAAATATGCACAAGGGAAACGAACCCGGACCAGGACATTAGGCACATTCCAGGTGTGAAGGACAGGCAGCTGCGCACGGAAGGTGACACCACCTACTGCTATGAGCCGGAGGGAAGCCTTATAGGCACGCTGAGCACGGTAAAAGTTAGAGAATTGTACGACAGATATGCCGAGACGGTGGGGGACAGCACGGCACAAAGGCCAACAGAAAAACAACTGGCTAAAAGGCTGAAACTAAGTGTAGAACACAAAATACATGTAAGCACTTTTGAGGAGGAAATAGCACAACTGCTGATAAGGTACTC
>LGRX02000107.1:0-31261 GCA_001247695.2 Cymbomonas tetramitiformis
TCAGGGGCTGAAAATCATTTTCAGGCCCTGAAAACCATTTTCAGGGGCTGAAAACTCATTTTCAGGGGCTGAAAATCATTTTCAGGCCCTGAAAACCATTTTCAGGGGCTGAAAACTCATTTTCAGGGGCTGAACACCATTTTCAGGGCATGAAAACCATTTTCAGGGGCTGAAAATCATTTTCTGACGATGAAGAGTGACGGACAAGTTTGACGGCGCGGGCACTCCGCTCGTGCGCCAGTGCTGCGCCAGTGGTTTTTAATACAGAATTATGTCGTTCTGTGCAGTTTATGTCGGTTTGTACAGTGCTTAACAGTGGTGGCCCCATGTCTACACAAGTCAAGCAAGAAACCCAAAGGTCATTATCACGCATATCACACGCACAGCACGCACAAGCATTTTCAAGCATTCAGGGCATATCATATTTTGTATTCAAAAATTACTTTCTATGATATGTCTATCTCGGCATGTGCCATCCAGAGGTCGTGCATGCTGAGCATACATCGATCTAAAGCCCATCTTGGCTTACACATCTTGCAACGCGAGCTCTAGGGGGTCGCTCTCGCTCGTTGCATTCCCCCCTGCTGTCTTCTTCGCTTTTTCTATCTTCGTAGAGTGACTCTACTAAGCCGGACCAGTGAGGTTTAATGCCATTCCCAGCGAATAGGTCTAGGCCTTTGCCTAGGGGCAGGCGTAACAGCTGTGCACCTTCAAATATCACGCTTCCAGTAGGAAGAGTCACATTTTTTCTTTTTCTTTAGGCCTTTGCGCTCGTACCTCACGCACACATGCCAACTTAGGTCTTTCGCTGACGGAATAATGTAAACTGTTTTCTTCTTTTGTTGTTGTCCCCACCAAAGCCTCCGCAATGGATAGCTGCGGTCAGCGAGCCAGTGCTTTGGCAAAAGAAATGCGCAGAAGTCCCTGCACTCAGCTGCGTAGAAAATGAATGCAGCGTCGCTCATTCCACTCGAGGGTGGTGCGCAGATGTAGTTCGCATTTAAAAGACCCCCCCAGTCTTTCGGGTCGAAGATGTCCTTGGCGTGCCACCCCTTTATTGACTTTTTCATAGCTTGGTGGTCCACCGACATAAGAGTACAATCTTCTTGAAAATCTGTCTGTAGGATATTTTCACGTGTCCCATTGTCGCGATTATGAACAGCGCTGTGTTGTGGCGGGCGCCGTGGTGGCCGGGCTGCTGAGGTGTTGAGCGTGTGGGGTGGCGGTGTCAGGGCGTGCGTGCTGTTTGTGGGGGAAAGTTTTTAGATATATCTATGGAATGTAAAAGGTTCAGGAAACTGCAGAATCATGGAAAGGCTTAGTTTTGGGAATTTCAACCGAGCTCGAGGCTGTGTGTGTGCATTCCCAAAAAGGCTCTGATGGGCAACACGACGAAAAGGTGCCCGGTCAGAGGTGAGTCTTCAAAAGGGGAAAGCAGAACAGGGGCAACTCAGGCTCGAGAACAAGTAAAGAAGGCCAAACGGACAGCTGGGCTCGACTTCCAGCAAGGATACCAAGGTCCAGAGGTCAGCAGAGACTAGATTCACAGCTCACGCGGGCTGGCTGAAACGGTTGAATATAGCCCCCAGGTTGGGCCAACCAGCCCGCGTGGGAATGCCCAAAGCGGGTAGCGACAGTCAGCGCTGAATTCACGGGTCGACTCGGGCCACACAGCGAAAACACACAGTTAGAAAAAGTTCGAGAATTCATGTTGCTCCGGCAGAGATGGAGTGTGGTGAATCCACTCGGCAGTCATACAGCCGGAACGCGCGTGAATGCACACTTGAAAACGGTCAAAACGAGGTCCGGCAAAAGGAGTAGTTGCCTCTTCGGAGTCTGAAAAGTCGCCAAAAGTGTTGGCGCTGAGGGCTGCCGCCCACTGGGTTATGACGGCCTCCGGGGACTCCACGGGTGATTCCCCCCCTCCTCACAGTGGTGGGAGGAGGCCCTGGGCGCGGCGTGCTCGGAGATTGAGTGTCTCGACTCAACTTGCAACCGCGGGGCTTCCGCTCGGTTGAGCAGGTAACATACGGCCAAGATGCGGGAAACGCAGCGGACGTCGAAGGCCCTGTCCAGCATCTCACCTCGCTCGCGTGGTGAGACGCCGGGTACTCGTGTGGCTCCGGTCTGGAATCCCATGGCGCGCTCCTTCTCCTCGGGTGTGGGCGGCCCCCACTGCTGTGCGGCATGGTCCCAGACGGTGCCCTTCCTGCCGTCTCTGAACTGGTAGGAGTCCGCTGGAAAGGACATCATGGTGGGCCACGCCCTCATGGGCTCGCCGCGCACGTTGCAGGGGTAGTGGCCGGAGGCGGTGTCGTCGGCGGCGTCCTGTTCGATGCGGCCGGGGTCCAGAATGTCCCTCACGAGGCGACGAGGGTCTCGTTCCACGGTGTCAAGCACGGACTGCGCGTCTGCGTGCCCGGCCATGTTTGTCCAGTAGTTCCTTAGGCGGTGCGCACGTGCCCCCATGCGTGCTGCGTCCACGGTGATGGGCATGCCAATCATGGAACACATGAGGGGGTGCATGACGTCGCGGACCTCGCGGCTGTTGAAGTTATGTTGCGCCGCTACGCACTCGATCATGTAGGCGAACCTGTCGTGTCCTGCCAGAAGCTGCAGCTGTCCCAGCACGCGCACCACGTCGTACAGGACTGACGAGTGCTGACCTTTCAATCCCCGCAGGGACCCAGCTGCCGAGAGGTCCTGGCATTCTGTGCCCACCATGGCGAAGATGTACGGACTCTCGTTGGTGAGGGCTAGCAGGTCATTGCGAGTTATGCGTCGGAGGTCTTGGGGTACTGAGGTGAAGGCGTCGTGGAGGGCTTCCAGGGGGAGCTGTTGCGGGAACCGGTTGTGCAGTTGCACCAGCCTGTGCTTGGCGACTTGTCGACTCTTTGCGTTGCTATCGCAGTAGACATATTTGGTGACGGTGCCGCCTGCGATGAGCCATGCCTCCAAACCCGAACACAGGCCTGCGCAGAGCTCTATGACCACGGCCCCTTTGGCATGGAGATCGGACACGGTTCGCTGAGGGAGCGGGCGCGTGTCCAGGCTGGTTGCCTGCCCGTCCACACACTCGCCGCACAGCACCCGGGTAACGGGGGCGTGCCTTCTGCTGCCTAGGTACGCGTCCACCCAGCGGCAGGCCTCCTCCCAGAGCGTCAGCGCGTCGTCGTCGCGGGCGTCGTGGTCGCCGTGCTCGGCGTGCATGGACCAGTGCTCCCCCAGGTGATGGCTGACTAGGTCGTGACTCGTGCAGGGGTCGCCGGGCAGCCCGCCCACATGGTTCTCGTACTGCCATGAGGCTATGGGGGTGATGTCCTGCATGCTCTCCTCGGGGGATCGAGGGTGTCGGGCGCAGAGGCAGGCGAAGGCTCCTGCTGTAGGTAGCGTGGCTTCCTCCTCGGTGGGGTCCAGGCTGGCTCCGGTGGGGTCCAGTGACGATTCCCTCGGGTATCGAGATAGCACATCAGCGTTGGTATGGCTGATTCCTGCTCTGTGCACGATGTCGTACTCGAACTCCTGCAGGGAGACCTGCCAACGCAGGTGCATGCCGGTCAGGGATTGCGAGGAGCGCAGCCACGTCAGCGGCTTGTGGTCGGTGATCAACGTGAACTTGACGCCATGCAGGTAGTGTCGGAAGGATCTCACGCCGTACACGGCCGCGAGGGCTTCCCCGTAGAAGCTGCTGTAGCGCATTTCAGATCGGGAGAGCGAGCGGCTGGCGGCCGCGATGATGACGTCGCGATCCTCGTCGTCCTTTTGCCCCAGTATAGCAGAGATGCCGACCCCTGACCAGTCGGTCATGAGGTACAGCGGCCGGCTTGGGTCGTAGGCGTGTATGACCACGCCGGGCTCGGTGAGCCGTTTCTTGAGCTGGGCCAATGCGTCGTCGTGCTCCTTGCCCCACAAGTCCTTGACGTTCTCGTTGCCTTTTCTCAGTAGGCAGTTCAGCGGCCATGCCATCGACGAGTAGTCCTCTTTGCCGATGCGCGCGGCCATGATCCGGTAGAAGTTCATGAACCCCAGTATGGCCCGAACGCCTCTCACATCTGTGGGCGTGGGCAGTTCAAGCAGGGCGGCCACTTTGGCCTGGTGAGGCGACAGCTTACCGGGTCGAAGCAAGAAACCCAGAAACTCGCACCCGCCAGCGGCGAAGACCGACTTGCCGGGGTGACCGCGCAGCCCTACTTTGCTTAGGCGCTGCATGACTGCCTCCAGGTCGGCCAGGTGTTGGCGGGCAGTGGGCGAGGTCACCAGGATGTCGTCGCAGCATACTTTGGCGCAGCTGAGTCCGCGCAGCTCGTGCTCGATCACCCGCCCAAACATGGCGGTGCTGTTCGCGCTGCCGAAGGGCATGCGCTTGTAGACGTACTGCTCGGGGGCGGCACCGTCGCGTGCCCACCAGAAGCATGTCTTCAGCGACGCGTCGTCGGTCAGCACGATTTGGTGGAAGCCGCTGCGTAGGTCCAGCTTGGTCATGTACTGGTCGCGGCCGATATCGTGGAAAAGGTCTTCGGGCAGCCGTGGAGGCGTACGGTCTCGGAGTGACAGCTCGTTGACGCCTCGTAGGTCCAGCGCCACACGCTTATCCGTCCAGGAGCCATCCAAGGCCTTTTTCATGGCCACGACGACGTTGCAGGTGTTTTCGCAGTATTTAGGGGCTTTCTCGATGATGCCGTCCGCCAGCAGCTTGTTGAAGTGTTCGTCGATCAGAGCCCATTCGGCTGGCGAGAATCGCCGGGGCTTCTGGTAGTGCGAGGCCGACTCGTCCTTGAAGGGGATGTCAAACTTGCCGATCTCTCCCGCGTGTATCCGGGCAGATCGGTAGCGGAGGTGGCCATGAAGCCCTTCTCGCGGAGTAGGAGGTCGCGTAAGGCCTGCCATTCGTCGTCGGTCCACGCGCCCTCGCCGTTGAAGCCTGCTTGAGGCCCCATGATGACGTCCAGCTCTTCGTCACGGGCGTGTAGTGCTTCGACGTCATCTTCCCTGCCGAGAGGCACGGCGCCGTCCACCTCTCCCGCTTGTGTGGCGAATGCTTGCGCCTGGTGGCGCTGTCGTGGCTTTTTGCGCCGCTTGCTACCTCTGCGGGCTTGGCGTCTGTCCTTTGCCTTCCTGAGGCTGGCCCTGCGTCGTAGATTGTGGGATGATGGTGCCCCGCGGCCCTGACGTCTGTTCCGCTTACTGGTGCGCTTGAAACGGCTGGGGGGGTCCTCGCATTTTGGGTTGAGGACGACGAATCGCATGATGGCATTGGCGTTGATCAAGCGGAATCGGGTCCATGCGTACACTGCCCCGGCTGCCGCCGCTGCTGCCGCACACCAGCTGGGCGTGCTCCTCCATGCCTCTGTCGCCGCGAGCCTGGCCGTCACCACGAGCACGTGTCCCACACTGTCGATCTGGACCGTTGCGAAGATGGTCCAGGCTGCTAATGCGCAGCCAAGCTGTATGCACACTCGCTGTACCCATGTGCGGACAAGGAGCTGCAGTGCAGCTTTGGCCTGCTGCTGAGCCCGCTGGTTGCGCCTTCCAGCAGACTTGGGCACTGGTCCCCAGGCCTGGGTGAGTGCCCACCTCATCCGGGCGCTAAGGGACTGCTCCACGAGTCATAACAGCGGGGAGAGGTTCAATGAGAACCTCCGTACCGCCCGCCACGCTGCCTCTAGGAGCAAGACGCTGACTGCCGTGTGGTGCACTGTAGCTGATCCGACCCAATGGACCACCAGCACTCCAACGGCCCAGGACGCCATTCCTTGCGTTGCGCTTGCGGCCGCCCCCGTGGCAGCTGCGATTGCGACGGCCGTGGTGTGTTCCAGGTGCCACGAGCCGGGTGCCCATGGGCAGGGCGTGACGGATACCAGCGCGTATGTGCTGGCCCACACAATGCTCTCTGTGCTGAACCCTTTTGCCCACATGGTGGAGGCTGTGACAAGCCCCACAGCGACGATGTTGGTGGGGGTGTGAGTTGTTGGTGACGCCGCTGTGGCGTTGGCGGCGTTGGTGAGCGTCAGTGTGTGGGCCTGTTTGTGGCGTGGCAGGGAGGTAGCGTTAGGCTTGAGTTGTACCGCGGGGAGCTCTGCCTTGTCACATGCGGGGTCGGTTGGGGTGGTTGCGGCGCTGTGAAAGCTGGGTTGAGTGGTTGTTGTCAGGCTTGGCGTGTAGGGGGTTTTGCTGCTGAGTTGGAATTGCCCGAGGTCGTGTGCGGGTTTTTGAAAAAAGATAGGTCTGGTGGTGATGCTTGCTTCCTCTGCTTCTGTCGTGCCTGGTGATGTATTATTCCCCCCCCCCAGCAACGGGAGGAGAGGCAGCGGCTCGACAGATGTTGATGGCAGGACGAGGAAAGTGTTTGTTGGTGTGAGGGAGTTGCTTGTGACTGTGGAGTGGGATAGGGCTGTGGCGGGGCTGGCGAGTGACAAGAAACACAGGATGGTGGCCATTAGCCCGATGTGCCGGTGAATGGGGGAAGGTTGGGGCCTGTGTGACGGGGCTCTTACAGCTTGAGGTGCAGGGTGGCCACGCACATCGGCAGGTGCGGGTGGTGCGATGGGTACGGGCTGCCCGCCGCGGGTCGGTGGGATGTCCTGCGTGGCTGGGGCCGCATGACTGCCTACGCGGGTGGATACGCCGCGTGCGTAGTTGTGGTTGGTTGTGCGAGTGGGGATGGTGGTTGAGGGAAGCTGCGTGTGTGCTGTTGCTGCCCATTTTGAACCGTTTGCTCTGAACTGTCGTAGCGTCAATGGCTGGAATCCCTTCGTGACCTTGACGGTGTTGATGTACATGAGCTCAGTCGCGTCGCGAATGAGGGTCTGATTATCTGGTCGCGCATCTCCCTCGAGAATTCTGCATGGCGTGTAGCCACGCAGAACGAGGTCGCTTCGTGTTCCTGACACCGCGCAGCGGTTGGGTAGGAATCGGTGGTAGGGGCGGTTGATGGTGATCCCGCAGAACGGACAATCGCTATTTCGTGCCGTGCTGCGTAGCGGGCGCTGACGTGTGGTGGTGGGTGGGGTTTGTGGGTGGTTGATGATGGTTGGGGATGTGGCCGCTGGATTGGGATGGGTATTTTCGTGGCCGCTGGGGCGCGTGTGCAGCACGCGCGGGATGTGGTCGGGGATTTGGTGCGAGTGGTCAGGGCTTTGGGGTGTCGGGGTATTGTCTGTGACAATGTGGGATGACGAAGTGGAGGTTGTGTCGGGGGTAGTGGTAGCGGAAATGTGGGGGCGCATGCCTGCTGTGTGGTATGAGTGGGGTGTGGGAGAACGAGCGTTGAGTGACGCTGCTGTTGCTGTGGGATTGGTGGTGGTGGGGAAATGCACGGAATGGTGGTTGGGTTGGTGGTCATGGTAGTGATGATGGTGGTGAGTTGTCGCGTCGTGGTGATGGTGGTGGGTGGTGGTGGTGTCGCGGGTGGCTGAGTGTTGAGCCTCCTGCGTGCTGGGGTCTTGGTGTCGTGCCTGGGGGATGATCCACAAGGTTGCTGCGATGCACGCTGCGAGCAAGAGGACGGTGGCCAGCGTAGTGGGGGTGATGGTGGCGACCGCTGTTTGGGCGGCGGACGGGGCTGTGTGGTTGTTGGTGGGGTCCAGCGTCGCTGCGGCTGTGGCGGCGGGGAGGGCGGCCATGCGGAAGATTGCGAGAGTGATTGCGGTGACCCACTTTGGGGTTGCGGATGGTCGTGCTGCGGCTTGTGGGAGTTTTGGCTCCATGCTGGGGTTGGGTGTGCCCGTTACCGCGGGTGTTTGCTGTGGCGCTGTGGGGTCGTCGTTGGTTGGATGTTCAGGACAGACATAGCCGGGGAAGCCGATCTCCATGAGGAGGCAGGAGCATCCTTGGGTGACTGTCGAGGTTGGTGGCGGTGTGGTTGCCGCTGTGCCCAGCTTGTCGCTGTAGAAGGGTGGGGCCCCCGGGTTCATCGGGGTGTTGTGGTAGGGGCTGAAGGCGGCGTGCACGGGGACGGTCGTGGACGGTGCGGCGGGTGTGCTAGGCACGGCTCCTTGGTCGCGGATGGTGGCAACGTAATTTGGGGGTGCGTGGCAGCCCGAGGGCGGTTCGTTAGGGTGTGGTTTCGGGAGGGGAGGTGGAGTATGGTCTGGGAATCGCAGCAGGTACTCGGCGCGAGTGAAAGGGGGCAGGTTGCGTTTGCGGCGGTTGTGGTTGATTGTCAATTGGTGCTTGAACTTTCTCAGAGCGACTGGCATTGTACTTGCGCGCTCCGCTTGGCTGGGGACCCATTTGTCGAACATGTTCGTGTCGCCGCTGATGTGGCAGGGTAGTGTGGGGTGGTGGTATTTTTCCATGGGCTGCTCGCAGAACTCGCAAACCTTGCTGGTGAGGGGTTCGCTGACGATGTCAGCGGGTGGTGGGGTACTGGCGCTCGTGGGGTTTGGGATGGTCTCTGGGTTGGGGGAGTTTGTGCTGGAAGGATTGGGTGTTTCAGGGGTCTCGCTGCTGGGGGGGGCTGGCCCATATTGCTGTCGGAAGGTTACGTGCGTCAGAGGTGCCTGACCGCTGGTGACCCTCCCGGTGTTGACGACGAGCATGAGGAGCGGCATCAGGTGGGAGGGGACCTTGCCGTCGCGGACCCACCGGGCGTAAAGTCCGGTGCCGCCGCCGAGGTGACACGCATGGGGTTTGTTGGCGCCTCGGCAAGTTCCGCTGTTGCAGAACTGACATGCGGATGCTTGGGGTTTCCTGTGCCAGGGTGCGAGGGAGAACAGCGTGAAGGGTTGGAATGGTGGGTTGATTCTGAAATGGGCAAACGGCCAGGCATCGGGGTCGCGTTGCTGGTGTCCGCGCCACTGTATGACGGCTGCCATGCTGGCGGCGACCGCGCAGCCAAGGCTGATGATGGTCAGCAGGGTGGCGGCTAAGCTGAAGTAGGGGCTGCCATAGTGGTCCGGCTCCTCGTTGTGGGCCTGAGCGGGGTTGATACAGGCGGCCAGAAGGAGGAATACAATGAGCATTGCGAGGGCCGGCTGGAAACAGCCGGTGCGGCGGGGCGTCGTTGACGACCGGCGTGGGTTGGTGTGGGCAGCTGCCAAGTCGTTCAGGTGGGCCGTCCATTCTGCCCCCCCCCCCGAATTGTGCTGACGGCCTCGGTGCGGTGTTGTGGTCCTTGAACACCTTGAGGGGCAGGTAGGCCTTGTGCACGAAGTCGCCTCGTTGGTTATGGGGGTGGTAGGCCAGAGCTGCACCGCGCTCGGGTGTGGCGGGCAGCACCCCTGCGGACATGGCGTGCAGAATGTCTACGGATAGCAAGACGTCGAAGTTCACGTGAGCTGAGGGGCTGATGCCGGTTACGTCGGCCAGCACCATTTCGTTGGAGGTGCCGGGGGCGACGACGAGCATCAGCTCGCCCTTGCCCCACTGGCGGTGCTGCTGTGTCCCCCCGCTGCCCATGCTGGTGTCCACGGTGGCCATGCTGGAATGCACCTTGAGGCCCAGCATTTCCTGGTGCACCTTGTTCATGACGAACAGCATGGATCCGGTGTCCACGATCATGACAGACAGGGTTAAGTATTGCCCTGTACGTTGGCTCATGACGAGGATGGATTTCTTCGGGTCGTCATTGCACAGCGTGTAGCAGACGGCCGTGCGCCTGAACCAATCGGTCATGTCGGGGCTCATCTCCTCGAATGCCTTGCTGGTAAGGCGATGCAGTTCTGCTGGGGGAACTTGCTGGTGATTGGCTGTGGTGGTGGACAAGGCCGCAGAGAGGCTCTGAGGGGGTTCGTCGTGGTCCTCCTCGAGCCAGTCGTTGGTCTTCATCAACACCATTGCAGGAGCAGCGGAGGGTGGATTGGCGATCTCTTCCTCTCTGCCCCTTACGGCGACGGGAGCGGCCGGAGTGGGTGTCGGCGTGCTGCCCGTGCGGCGGAAGGAAGCAGGGATATGACGGTGGTTGACCATGCTGCGAGCCATGTACGAGTGGTGGTGGAGGGGATGCAGTATCACTTCGACGGGTGGTGTGGGTGCCGATGGTGCGTTGTTGTCGGCTGTGCTCTCATGATGCACGCGACTCTCGTCGTACCCTTCGGTGTCGCTGCCGCCGTCGTCGTCGCTGGTCACGAGGTCGATGACGCTGTATGTGGGGTGGCTGCCAATTCTCGGGGTTTTTACGGTGCCCCATGCAGCATGTCGGGAGACCATATTGGTCATGGGCATGGTTGCGACAGCACACTCGGGCGTTGCCTATCTTCACGGGCTTGCCGTCGGGTCCCGTGGGGTATTCAGCCCACTCGAAACGGATGACGGCGTAAGCAATGTCGAATGTGTTGACGGGCGCGTTGCCGTCGGGCACGTGGCGTAGCAGGGCGTTGGACATGGCAGATTCCTCACGCGCCACCCGCTGCTCCCGCGTCAAGGCGGGCGGCGACATCGCGTCGGAAACGGCGTCGTCGCGGTGAGGCGAGGGTGGTGGGCTCTCAGGGGCTCGGGTGACCAGGTGCCGTGTGATGACGGGGCTGTCGGGTGATGGCGACGGGCTTTTGGGATCAGCGGGGTAATCCTCGGGGTATCGGTCAGGGTAGTGCTCAGGGATTTCGTCGTGCGCAGGGCTGGCAGGGGAGTACCAGTAGTAGGTTGGCGTGGGGCTGGTAGGGGAATACGGAGGGCTGTCCGGGCCTGGCCTCTTGGGTGAGTGAGGGGGGCTGTCGGGCGCAGGGCTGGTAGGGGAATACCAGTAGTGGGTTGGAGTGGGGCTGACGGGGTCTTCGTGATGACCGGGTGCCTGCGGTGCTCCCTCGGCGTGGGGAGCGGGAGGCGTGTTGGCGGTGGGGTCGGGCGTGCCCCTCAGAAAAGGGTTGCCGTGCTCCATGATGGCAGCGTATGAGTGGAAGTGCACGATGGTGTCCGCTGGTGCTGTGTCGTTGGGCGGGGCATCGCTGGGGCTGAGCTGCCCAGCGTGGTGGGTGTGCTGTGCGTGAACGTGCAGCCCCGGGGGCAGCCGCGTGGGGGGGTGGCACGCTGTGGTAGTCGTAGGACTGGGCGTGCCATGCGGGGGTGTCGCCAATGGGGGCAGCGTGGTTGGTGGGGCGGGGATTGCTATCCTTGCCGCCGTACTGCTGGTCGAACTCCGTCTTGGTTAGCGGTTTTAGGCCCTTGGCGACGCGGTCGTAGTTTACGATCAGCTGGTTCATCAGGGGTCGCAAAACGCTGGGCATCTTGCCCTGGTTGACCCAGGAGTCATACAAGGTAGTTTTGCCGCTTATGTGGCAGGGCAGGTTAGTGTGATGAAAAAGGTTCAAGGGTCGGTGGCAGAAGGTGCAGTCGTTGTCGGTGGGCCCACCGAGGTTCTCGCTGCACACACCGGTCACCGTGCGGGTCGTGGCTGCGGCGGGCTCTGTGCTGAAGGAGGATGCTGAAGCCGGGAGCGTGAGCTGCCCAAGGAGTTTCCGCCCAGCGGGGTTGAGGCTGGATGGGTCGAAGTTGCTGCCTGCGGGCCGCGGGGCTGGCAAGCGTGGGCGAGTGCTGTCGCTCCTGGTGGTGGAGGTGCGCGGTGGGATCAGCGGCGGCGTCGGCACTCCGAAGTTGTGCTTGTGCTGGCCGGTGATCAGCATGTTGGCCAAGGTGGACTTGGTGGGTCCCTCCGCGTATGCCCCCACGTACTGGATCAGGTTCTCCTGCTCGAGGTTCGCCTTCATGATCTTCGTTTCCAGACTCTTCAGCTTGGTGTGCACGTCTTGCGCCACCTCGGTCACCTCGGTGAGTGTGTGCTCGTCGGTCACGTTCATGGCCTTGCTGAAACGTTCTCGGACGATGCCCGCGAGGTGCTCGGGCAGGGCTTGAAGCATAAACAGCCCGGCCGTCTGCAGGCTGATTACCTTTGACGTGGAATCGTGGGGCAAGTTGACTCGCTCCACGAGCCCCACCAGGCGGTCCCTGAGGGCGTTCGGGTCCTCGCCAGCCAACATCTTCAAGTTTTTGATCTCGTCTTGGGCGGCCTCGGCTGACAGGTCGGCGCACTTCAGCCTCAGCAGGAAGAAGAGCACGCGCCATGCGGCGTCCCAGTCGATGTCCTGGCTGGTCAGCACCTGGAAGTGGTCTTCTCGGGGAAACGTAATGGGCTCGCACATGTATCCAGTCTGTGGCGGGTACGACTCGGCCTCCTCCATAATCAGCTGGGGCAGCGTCTTGTTTTCACTGTTGGGCGTCAGCACGAACCGACTGATGACGCGGGTGGCGTCCTCCGTGCTGTTGAAGATCGCGGGCAAGGAGCCGAACAGCTTGCCCTTGAGTTTGTTGATCTCGGCGCGCGTGAGCTCATCGTCGCGGTTCGCGTTCTTTTCGAACACGAGGTTGCTGACGAAGGCACTGAGCTCATTGGCCAGATCGGTGAAGTCGCCGTTGGACATGTTGGCCTTGGTGACGACTGGTAATGATTTTGGTTTGGAGGACATGTTGATGGTTTGACGCCTGCACACGCAGACCTCACCCCTTAAGCCGGGGCGTGTGGAACGGCATTCCCACTTGCCATGTGGTTGTTGGGGTTGGCTGCCGTCACCAATTAAGATCCTGAAATGTTCAGGAGTGGTTGCGTTCCACTGGACGTGGCACGCTGTTGCTGACCACTGCACGTGATCTGACCACTGCACGCGGTCAAAGCCTGAAATTTTCAGGAGTGGTGGCGCCCCACTGGACGTGGTACGCGCTGCTGGCCACTGCACGCGGCTGGCATGGGAGGGGGAAGGCTGTTCTGACCACTGCACGCGATCTGACCACTGCACGCGGTCGAAGCCTGAAATCTTCAGGAGTGGTTGCGCCCCACTGGACGTGGTATGCGCTGCGGGCCACTGCACGAGGCCGGCATGGGAGGAGGAAGGCTGTTCTGACCACTGCACGCGATCTGACCACTGCACGCGGTCGAAGCCTGAAATCTTCAGGAGTGGTGGCGCCCCACTGGACGTGGTATGCGCTGCTGGCCACTGCACGAGGCCGGCATGGGAGGAGGAAGGCTGTTCTGACCACTGCACGCGATCTGACCACTGCACGCGGTCGCAGCCTGAAATCTTCAGGAGTGGTTGCGCCCCACTGGACGTGGTATGCGCTGCTGGCCACTGCACGAGGCCGGCATGGGAGGAGGAAGGCTGTTCTGACCACTGCACGCGATCTGACCACTGCACGCGGTCGCAGCCTGAAAATTTCAGGAGTGGTTGCGCTCCACTGGACGTGGTATGCGCTGCTGGCCACTGCACGAGGCCGGCATGGGAGGGGGAAGCAGGGTGAGTTGTGAGGCAAGGCGCGAACGGCTCTGCTGATGCTGCGCGTCACTGCTGCCACAGGGGTGTCAAAAATCTTGAATTGCCCAAGTCACGGGGTGAAGGGCGAAGTGCTCCGAAATGCGCGTCTGGTGGAGTCGTGGGGGGCGTCGGCAAAGCGGGCACGAGCTGTTGTGTGTCAGCCACGTGGACAGGCAGCGCGAGTGGCAAATACGCCGTCCCTTCAGGCAGGGACACCGCAGGACGTGAGATGCGCAGCGCTGCCGCCCGGGGACAGGGGTCATGTATATGATGCAAGCGTTCAAGCAGGGCGCGGGGCTTCGCCGGCAGCGTGTGCGACGAAACAGTTCGTTGACGCGGCGCTGGTTGGTCATGCTACTCTGACGCGGCGCGCGACGTGAATTCCCCGTGGGAACGTCAGGGCTGCCCCGTGCAAGTGACGGGGTGGGATTCAGCGAAGAACTCAGAGAAGTATTTCAAAATCAATGGAATGTAAAAGGTTCAGAAAACTGCAGAATCATGGAAAGGCCCTGTTCTGGGAATTTCAAACGAGCTCAGGACTGTGTGTGCATTCCCAAAAAGGCTCTGACGGGCAACATGACGAAAAGGTGCCCGGTCAGTGTGGAGTCCTCGGGGAGAAGGTGAAAAGGGGTAACTCAGGCTCGAGAACCACGCAACGAAGGTCAAACGGACTGCCGGGCTCGACTTCAACCAGGATACCAAAGTCCAGCAGCCAGCAGAGACTAAATTCACAGCTCGCTCGGGCTGGCTGAAAAGGTTGAATTCAGCCCCCGCGTTGGGCCAGCCAGCCCGAGCGGGAATGCCCAAAGCAGGTGGCGGCAGTCGGCGCTGAATTCACGGGGTCGGCTCAGGCCACAACAGCGAACGCACACAGTTGGATAAGGTTTGAGAATTCATGGTGTCCAGGCAGAGACAGAGTGTAGTGAATCCACTCGGCAGTCATACAGCGGGAACGCGCGTGAACGCACACTTGAAAACGGTCAAAACGGGGTCCGGAAAGAGGAGCAGTTGCCTCTCTGGAGTCTGAAAAGTCGTCAGAGGTGTTGAGCTGTGACGTCGTCTGGAGTGGCCGAGCTTAGCCGAGCGTGCTGACTTTCCGAGCTTGTGCTGAATTCGGGTTTTTAAAACGGAAAGCCGCTGGCCGTCTCGGCGTCGCCGTGCACCTTCTCAACACTCTCAGGGTGGGAATTCATGGGAGTGCGAACTATCGCGCCTCACCTGAGAATTCCCTCGGAAACTTGGTAAAGAAAAGTGGTCGTAAACGACGAAGACGATGTCTTCGTGCGGATACGGAGAAGAAAGCAGCAGCGGCGTTAGTGAGTGAAGCCAAGGCTGAGCTGCGGCACGCACACATACCGCAAACGCACGCACGCACGCATGAATTCAGGGTACACTTTTGCGCGCCTGTTTATTGTCGTAAGGTGAATTCAGAGGTGTTCCAGGCTCCTTGGGTGCATAGCGGGTCCCTGCACGACTGTGCGTTTCTTGCCAGAAAACACGGAAAACGTTCACCTAACACACGGTGTCTCGGGCTTACCTCAACTGCGCGGAGCTGCGGCCTTTAGTGTTGCGGATTCGCCTTCCTTTATGCGAGTGTGAATCTACGCCTAACCGGTGGGGCTGCGCGAGCGGGGTTGCGAGTTCGGGGTCACTGAATTCAGGCTATGTGCTACGTGCGGAGCGCGTATCAGACAAACTGTCCCTGACTGATTCAAACGGGCGCTGAGTGCGTGGGGATTTGCAACGTCGCTGTGAATTCAGCGAGGAAATATATATTCGATACAAATGTACGCAAGGCCAAGATGATTTTGAAAGGTTCAGGTTTATCCGCAGAATGTTTGGAAATCGTCTCTATTCTCCTTAAGAGCTCTTTTCCTATAGCTGCAGCTAGGCGTTTTGCGTCTTCTCGGTTCGCGATGTTTCGCCTTCTCCAATCAGCGATCTGTTTCCTCATTTGAACTGTCGCCAAATGCTACATCCCGTTGGTGACTCCTGGGATACTATATTGTGACGCTAGCTGCTGCCGTGACGTGATGTCACATGTGGTGCGTCAGCATCGAGTTGCCGTGAACTTCCGCGCTTGGGGCGCGGCGCGGTGCTTCGCGTTGTACTTGTTGGTGTTGCAGGTGCCAGCGGTGGTCCGGTGCGGCGGGCCGGCGACTCAATCCACGTGGCGCGGATGAAATGCTGTGGTGCTTGTGATGTTCCTTGATCTCCACGAGGCCGTGGATGGGCTAAGCCTGGCCCGGCGGGCGTGGCGCCACACCCGGTGGACTGTCGCCCAGTACGTGCGAGCGGGAGCAGTTCATCAGAGAGAAAGCATTTTGTAGAACAAGAAATAGGTCTGAGTGAATGCAACTAGAGTTTGGCGTTGTTGTCGTACGCGGTGACGTGGCAGTCGTGCTGCCGAATAACTGACTGAGGTGTTTTAGGTCGAGGTAACGGCTGATACGCCATGGGTGGCGTCCATAGCTGCTGTGCGAGGGTGTTCGGTTGTCGTGATGCGTCGTACTGTACCGCATTGGCGTGTTCTGGGTATAATTTGGATGCGTGACGGGCGTCATCGGGCGAATAACTGATTGTGAGGAAGGGGTTGTCTGAGGGGCGCCACGCTGATCGCGGGTTTCACGGAGTTTCGCCTCACGAAGAGGGAGTGGGCCTGTGAGATTTGCTCTGGGGCTGTTGCGTTTATAATTGGTATAACCGGTGTGATGGGTATAACTGGTCGGGCAAGGTGGGGTGCACCGATTGGGGAAAACTGTTGCTGCATGGTGGGGGAAAACGGGAATAACTGAGTGTGAACGCGGGTGTGATCTGTCCGAAGGGGTGACAGGGGTGTGGCGGGGCTGAGACGGCGGGGGTTGAGACCCTTTCGCTGGAGGTATCTGAGTACGAAAACGGGACGATGGCGTGACTGGGTGTGAAATAATGGGTGAACGGGTATAACGGGTCCAACGGGTCCAACGGGTATAACTGGCATAACGGGTGTAACCGTCACAGCGAGTATAACTAGTTGGGCGGAGTGGGGTTAATCGACTGGGGGAGACAGGTGCTGCCGGGTGGGGGAAAGCGGTGATAACTGAGTGTGAACGTGGGTGTGATCGGCCTGTGATCGACAGTGGTGTGGCGAAGCAGGGACAACGGGGTAGACCCTGTCAGGTGGGGGTCTCCCGACCTCGGGGTTGGGCGTGTCCATAGTTGTGACATCAGGACATAGTGTGAATTGCTGCAGTATGGTGATAATTCATCCACAGCAGTATAATGATCATGCATCCACAGCAGTATAATGATCATGCATCCACAGCAGTATAGTGATCATGCGTCCACAGCAGTATCCCTGCAAGTATACAATTATTCTGCAGAGGATATTGACGCGCGTAACACATATTGCATGTCTCGCTGCATGTAGACGCGTCAGGAATCATGCGCCCTAAAAACGTGCGTCCATTGCATCCGATGAAATCATGACAAGTGCACATCGCGCTGACGAGCTAAAAATCATCGTACGAGCGGATTATTGTGGACGGTTCGAGTGGATCATTTGCAAAATCGATGTTGACAATTATTTCGCAAAGTATATCATTGTTGCTGATGTACGTCGCATGAACGAATGCGAACGCGCTGTTAAACGAAATTTCGCGCGTCCAGTCGCAGCTGATGTAAATCATATGTGCTGACGATCATTTTTCGTTCGCGCATCTGCATCTCGCACACCGTGACAACCCTGCGAATTTTGACATCATATGCATACGATCCATATACTGTGCGCACACCTTGTCGCGCTGATATAGCTAATGTCGATTTCTGCGAATGTTGTGAGCTGCGAATATGTTCGCGATGAAAAATTCTCGCACAGTCTGTGTGCTGTCGATATTCGAGCGTACAGATATCACTATTCGTTGTGCAGATATTCAATATAAGCGCTGTCGCCTTTATGCGCGAACCTGCAACCTGCGAACAATACAATATATGCTACGTCTGACGCTGCACTCACTTGAGTTCTCTTATCGTGCCTGGACGAGAATACCATATGATACGGCTGTTAAGCGAGCCGCAATATATTATACAATATACAAGTAAACACCGTGTTGTTGAACGGCAACACAAGTGTAGGATATTAGCGGGTGATGAGTGCAGTCTCTGTATCCAGATCTGCTGAAGCACAACGCTTCCTCATCTTATACCATACGTCTCCCATCATCATAGATGGTACCGCCATTGGGTTGTGAACCCGAGACGTAGGTTGAACGACCAGTATTGTGGTAACGAATAGTTCGTTCATACTGTGCATGCGTGTTCCGCACATGCTTAAAGCAAAGATGGTTCTTGATTATTACTTCAAGATGTATCTTGCTTTGCCATCTTCGAGTTCGACGTACGAACTCTCGATGACAGGGTCATTCAAGTCTTTCCTTGAATAATGACAGATGATGTGACATTATCATCTGGCGACATGTACAGTCATGGTCGACCGTACTGACGACTGTCATTATAATATATGACACGACTCGACATGACATGACATGGTATGCCATGTCTGACAGGTATGATACGTATGACATGTATGACACATATGTCATTGGTCATGACCCTGACAGTAACCCGATATATACCCGTAGCTATATATCTCACAGGTTATGGTGCGCCAGGCACCTTCCACTACTTTTGGTAGCATGATTGGCTGAGCGCCTCCGCTTGGTGGGGTGTTGGGGGGCCCATTTGATGGTTGCGCTATGAGGGCTCGCGGTTGAGGCACGCGTCGTTACGGAATAATTGTGTTTATCGCTGCAGCGTACCCTACTTGATTTTCTGGATGTCCACGGGATTTTCGTTTTGACTGGAATTGATCACTCCTTGTCGCGGACTTCTTGCGCAACGTGTTCTTCGACTTCCGCATTTCTACAGTTGGGATTTCGCAGTTACGGACGTTTTGACTGCTTTTGCCATCACCGTTTCCGCGAGTTCCTCCTCTCCGCGCCATCGCCACCTTACCCCGACGTACCCACCTATAGGATTTTTATCATGAGTATTTCTTCGCACGCTACGCCTCCCATGGGGGCTCACAACCGGATTCGTCTAGACACAATTTTTTCCCGAGACGTTGGGATGCGCAATCGGCCGACACCTGCATCTCCAGCAGCTAATTTGACGGCTCCTGAGCGGACACGTGCCGTGGCCATTCAGAATTCGTCATAGGTGCCGTGGCCGTTCAGAATTCGTCATTCTGACTGTAACCCGATATATACCCGTAGCTATATATCTCACAGCTGTTCCCCGTTTTCTCTTGAATTTGTCAAAAGCGTTCGCGAGAGGCTGAGATCGAGTTCTCGCATAGGCTAACTCAAGCCGGTTTGGCCGGTGTTCACTATCCACGTCAAGGCGTCGCAAGGCTTGGTGACCAGTAACACCCTCCGTGTCACCCGTCAAGTGGATTGAGCGCAGCGCCGGACTCGTGTCGACCTTCTCAATATCATTTCCCTCATGGTCGCCATCCTCTTCAGAGGAATAATTCTCAACCAGCCTCATCATCGCGTGTCCACAACAACGCCGCGCCGCAACAATTTCAAAAAAGTACAGAAACTCCGACCTCATCAAGCGTACGTCGTAAATCGCGGGTGTTCAATCGCGGCGGGATATCGCTGCCTAAATTTTTCAAAAGTTTTTCAAAATTTCGGACTTTACATATCGATGTGGCAATTTTTCGCCAAACGTCTATATTTTCCCACGCGAGCACCCAAATTTTTCAAAATTTTGATATTTTTTTCGGCCAAAAAAGTCGCCCAAATTTTTAAAAAGATTTTCGAAAATGTGGGGAAGGGCCAACTCACTGACTCAATAAAACACTCTGCTCCGTATTTTATATCATCTTAGCACACAATGAATCTCTGCCCCTTGCCATTCTGTTTCACTGCTTACCGCGATATATATATATATACCCAATCATATATATATATATATATATATATATCCCCTCTTCCGTGATTACGCCTTAGTCGATGGGGGATGAAACGTGTTTTCTGCGCCAGGCGCCAAATTTGGGTTGGTGAGTCTACCTTAATCCTTAAGAGCCCGGCCGGGGGACGAGTAGGACACTTAATGTATGTGTTTATTAGTCCGGATCCACCCCCATAATTTAAGATTTACCCGCCGGGCCTCTAAGATTACGACTTTGGTGTGTCGATGCCCCCGGATTGACCCTTAGTCTTGCCCACCCTTACTGTAATCTGTTTGTGTTCTAATTCTTTGTATAAATACAAAATATAAACGAATGATGAGATGATCGAATGATCAGATTTCCGGATGGCCTATGACAGGCCTAGGCGCCTAGCGGAGATCTCAAAATTGAGGTCGACCAAGCCTAGTATTACAATTAGAGAGGTTCCGATTTTTGATTACAGGTTTATACGGATTACAAGTTAAGGTCATAGATTCCCTTTTTTTCATGACATCCATGACCTTAACTTGTTCTTGTACTGCTACTGTAGAGCTCTAATCCGTAACTTGTAAGGAAATTCACAACATCCCGAACTTCGGGATGCCAGTGTTAATTTTTCCGAGTTCCCCACACCGATTACAAGTTACAAGCTAAGGTTCATTTCGGCATCAACATCGTAGATTTGGAATACTATACAGATTCCTATAATCTAGCGGTCAATTTGATTTACGTGGTGTGTCACATGCGTTGTTACTGCAGTGACACAGTCGTGTCTCGTATACCACCAAGCTCCGATACTACTATAGTTACTCCCCTTGATACCACTGCGCCACGAGCCCATGAACGCGACGCTTTCAACGAAGGGCGACACTCAGAAATACGAGCATCGCGGCGCGCCACGTCGGAATAAGATTTCAAGGCATCGCACCAAGGCACGGTATCGATATCTCCGATATCTGATATATCGATATATCGGCAATATCGGTATCAGTCGACAACTTTTTTACGACATATCAGAATATCAATATCTGTCGACAACTTTTTAGCACATATCAATATCTGTCGACAACTCCGAAGCACATATCAATATCAGTCGACACCTCAGAAGCAGATATCAATATCTGTCGACATGTGACGCGCACATTTGTGATATCGATATCGATCGGCGATATCGATATCGGAAATGGCAAATGCGATCCGGCAAATTGCCTTTGGGGGATTTTGATTTGATAGGGAGCTATCGTATATCGGACGCACTAGATACCATTCGGGTCCGAATGGTGTGCTGCCAAGATGGCAAGACAATTTTTAGCCGCGCTTGCCAACACTGCAGGTGTGGAGTGAGCTTTCAGTGCTTGTGGTGCCATGCACTCCGACTTACGCAAGTGCTTGAGTGAGGGTATCATTGAACACGCTATGATGGCGGCCACGAACTAGGCTAGCTAGAGCTTTAAGCTTGAAACCCTGAATATGTAGTTTGCCACTTTGCCTAGCTAATATAGACTAGTGGACTCTTATACTCCACACACGGTGGTGGCAGTATGTATGATTGTAAATAGTAGTGCAATTTATGTAGCGGTATTCTGAATCCACACTCAGGTAGCTATTGTTTGTGATATATATCGATATATGTGATATATATCGATATCGGTGATATGTATCAATATCGGTTAGAACTTGTAGGTATCAATATCTGTCGACAACTCGGTAGGTGATATCAATATCTGTCGACAACTCGGTAGGTGATATCAATATCTGTCGAGAACTTTTTAGCTCATATCAATATCTGTCGACAACACAATAGGTCATATCGGTATCTGTCGACACATAATTTTAACATATCAGAATGTATCGATATCTTTTTTTGCAACCGATACCGTGCCTTGCATCGCACCGCCCGTCCGATTCCCTTCGCTCGTGTTCTTGTGGTGCTTTCGCTTTCGATGATGACATCCTTAACTCTATGACGGTCCGGTTTTTTTCAGCCTTGCGACCCACGTACGCGTAAGACCCGAACCCTGAGAGCCGGCCTGCATTTCGAACCTCCCCACCCTGCCCCCCCGCCAACCACCCCAAAAGTATTATTTCGCCACTCTTCTAGTGTGTTGGGACACCTCGCGCGCCGCACGAATCGAAGCGGTTCGCTCGCTACGCCCTGCTCCGTCAGCGCAACCATGCTCGGGCCACACCCCCTCCAATGCCCCCACCTACCACGGTCTACATCAACAACCTTTTGCACTAGAATTAGGGGTGTGCCGAGCCTCCATGTGGCAAGGCGCGGTAGTCCCACATCCCACCTGATGTCCTTCGTCATCCCCACCATGCATCTTGCCTTGGCCATCGAGCTACACGCCGCTACAGCACGCCAACTGCACCCTACCTGTCGTCCCACCAATTCTGGGGGGTGGACCGTCATAGAGATATCCTGCCCTAGCCCCCCTTCGAAATCGGCGGATCCATGGGGCTCCAAGCCACCCCAGCGGTCGAGTGACCCTTCAGGGCATGTGTTACATTGTTTTCGATGCACATGGCACCACGAGACCGAGTTTGGATTCATTGACCATATCTCTATGACGGTCCGGTTTTTTTCAGCCTTGCGACCCACGTACGCGTAAGATGACGGGAAGTGTGAAATATATATATAGTGAATATATATATATGTACGCAGGTAAAGAAAGCTGTGCAGTGGCTCGCACGGATTTCGCAGTCAAAAAGATGAGATAATAAAATAACTTGGGTGTTTTATTATCGCGGGTCGGCTGGCAAGATGCAAGTGACACCACAGGGCGAGGGGTGACACAGGAAGAGACAATCACCCCCAGTTTATGGGGGGGGCGAAAGTCTGTCTCTCCATGACACCACCTCACCCCGAAGGCGTGAGGTGCCACGATGCAAGCCAGCAAAGCCGGGTCTAACATCCTACGGTGGGCTACACGGGCAAAGCCCTAAAAAAAAACAAGCATCATCGGAGACCCTAAGAGGTCTTTCTCAACCCAGCCAGTTTGGCTTCGCCGCGCTGGTCTATAGATGCGTGCTCTAGGGGCTTATGCCCATGCATGTGCTGTGGGGATACCTACTCCCACAGGCCAGCCGTGATTCTAGCCCCAGCAATCGTTGGTGGATGGCGGCGGAGTACTCGATTGTGGATGCAGTCGAGCGCCGCCAGGATGTCGTCATCCAACGCCCACGCGGTGCGGTGTGACAATGCGTGGCATTACCAGAGCAAGTGCGGGGACGCGGGCACCCCGATGGGGGCGAAGGCGGAAAATGCGGTGTGATCCTCCTCTGCACACGAGTGCGAAAGCAGAGGGGGAAAACGGCAGGTCGGGTGCTACAGCACCACCACACACCACCAGACAATGGTCAATGAACACGTAAGGTGGATGAAAGAGCGGAGAATGCTGCGGACGGAACTCGTTGCTGCCAAAGGTCTTGTCATTGGCGGAGGCGTTAGACTCGATGTTGGTGTATGGTGCATAAGCACCACCAGACACCACCAGACGATAGTCAGGTGAAGAATGCCGTCGATGTTCTCGGAGATACTCCAGGGCATCCCGAACAGCGGCGAGGCGTGCACGTTGGCGCTCAGTGGCCATGGTTCCAGCGCAGACCGGATAATTCTGCGAAGGGAAATTATTAGGGTTCACAAGGGGAAACCCAACTTTTCGTAAAATGGACAATTCCAAGTGATGAAAGAGTCAATTTGGGGTAGATTTCGACGAGGAAGACGGTGGTGACGTCAAAAACGTCGTGCTACAAGCCAATTTTGCTGCTGTTGAGGTGCTGCTGGCCAGAGCGTAAAGTGAAATAGATGGGGACGACGTAGTCGAGAATGATGGTGATAAACGTGCGTTGCGCACGAAAAGGATTGGGCGTTGCGCTCAAATAAATAACTGTGGATGCTGTTGCAGCACGTTTGGGGGGAAGGCGCGAAGTAACGGTACGTGACTGCCGGCCGGTTGGATGAGTAGTGACGTTGCGTCACTGTATACCGCGTTGCGCGGGATCCGAATGAAAGCTAAAAAGAACGTGAGAAACCACCAGCTAGTGGTAACCCATAACCTGACGGGAAGTGTGAAATATATATATAGTGAGTATATATATATATGTACGCAGGTCAAGAAAGCTGTGCAGTGGCTCGCACGGATTTCGCAGTCAAAAAGATGAGATAATAAAATAACTTGGGTGTTTTATTATCGGTCGGCTGGCAAGATGCAAGTGACACCACAGGGCGAGGGGTGACACAGGAAGAGACAGTCACCCCCAGTTTATGGGGGGGGCGAAAGTCTGTCTCTCCATGAGAAATCAATTTGCATTCTTCAATTTGTCATTTCTTATCGCACTCTTAACGGTCACTTAATATTATACAATCGCGTGCAATATTCATCAATCAGATTCGATCGACGTCATATTCTTTGATTAGTTGTCATCCGTTTAACTTCCCGTTGGTGGCAGTCGAATCTGCCGGCCTGATATTTCTAAACGTAACCAGGGGGAATAGTAGATACGTAGTATCGGGGGATGCGACGTCTCTCAACCTCGCGTTTCCAGGTTGTCGAACTGCAAACCGAAATTTCGAGCACCAGTCCTGCCCATTTTCCTCTCGCTACATGGATATATTGAAATTTTAGCATGGGATTCGCACTCAAAATATGCTGATAAGGCCATACCGATAGTGTGGTACCTTGTTTCGCGGCGCCTTTTTAGGTTAACTCGGCGCAATCCTAGCATCCCCGCGCATATAGAACCTATTCTTTGCCCGCATCACATTTTGTATGCTGATTTGAGATTGATTTTTCCCCACCTGTACGTTCACGTACCCCCTATAAAATTTTAAAGGTTCATTTCGCCGAAAACAAGCTATTCCAAAACGAACACTGCTTTGTGTCACGCTTTTCGAGCGTGACGCTTTTCGAGCTTGACGCTTTTCGAGCGTGACGCTTTTCGAGCGAGACGCGTTACACCCACTCAATTTAACCCCTGTTACGCACTTTAGCGTCGTAGATGAAAACTGCGAAACGATTCGTGTGTCGTGGATAAATATGTGTCGCACGCGGCAGTATATAATTTGATATTTAGAATATTCAATACAAAGCCTCTTTATATTTAATTGGTCAATATAATATATAATATATATATTTTTAATTTTATTGGAATTGCACAGGGTGTCACGACTGTTGATTATAAATATAACTTAGCACTGTATAACTTAGCACTGTAGTATTATTTTTAATATGACTTATTTAATTTTAAAATAAGATGAAGACTTTATTGACGGTATAAATATTTGGATGTGGTCGACTGGACATTGACACATAAGACGTTAGACGTATGACATGACATGAGACGCAGTCTGTAAAGCGTAAAGCTTCGAGAATGAAAGTTGATGACAATGTCATGAACGTCAGCTGTACAGTATGGGCTGGCCGAGCCCGTATCGCGTTGAAAATCAAGCTGCTTCTCACATTTTTTTTTGGGGGTGTGGGGAACCCCGCAATCGGGGTGGCCGTGACCCGTAGGAGAATCGACCATGAACGTCAGCTGTATGGGCTGGCCGAACTCCGATGGAAAGCAAGCTGCTTCTCACATTTTTTTGGGGGGGGGTGTGTGGGGGAAAACCTCCCCTCCCCCCCACAGGGGTGGCCGTGACCCGTAGGGGAATCGACGGCTTATTATTTATTAAATTTTATTCTTTGACGCTTTGACGCTTTGACGCTTTTCGACTGTCACGCTTTTTGCGCTCACGCTCTTTTTAATTATGACAGTAACACGACATGACATGACACGACAGTAAAGCGGGAGTTTGTCACATCTTTGAAAAATCTGGTTTTTATGTCAAACTTTTGTGTATAAATGTTTTGGGGGAAATCATAATCATTAGGTTGTCGCCCCTTTGCTGTCATTGGTAGACGCTGTCATCGTGTAGACGCTTCTTGATCGTTGTCATCATGCATGACGCTTTCGTTCGCTGTCATCATCCATCATGCATGACGCTTTTTGATAATCATCGTCAGCGTCATGCGTCGCTATGTTTGATCTGTCACGCTTATTATAATAAATTTAAAATAAATAATTTATAATATAAAACCTGTTTAAATATTTGGATGTGGTCGCCAAGGACACATCAGACATGAGAATTGAGACTCAGTGACACGCAAATCTGCGAAAATGAAGGCTGATGACACTGTCATGAACGTCGAACCATATGAGCTGGGCCCATGGCCGCTTACATTACATTTTTATTTTTGGGGGGAGGAGAAGGGGTTCGCCCTCTCCCCACTGGACTGAAATGTGTTGGGGGGTGTTGGATGCTGAATGTTTGGTCGGGGGAGGAGGGCGCATGATTGGGGGGTCAATGCCATCGCATGCTTCGATCACAATTGGCCGGGTGGGGCTTGGGTGCACGAACCTATATCTTATAACCGCCGCGATCTAGTTAACCGCTTACTGCACGTCACCGTATTTATTTGGTCACCCGGTTTATCATAGTCACGATCCATCATTTTCTTTCTTTGTTCTGACATACCTTGTATCAACCCCATACCAATAAGTCCCCCACTATTCCTTGTCACACCCCTAACGACCACCCCCTCGCCCCGCCTTACACTGCAACCACACCACAACCCCTTCTGCCCTCTGTCCACATGTGGGCCTCTCAGTGTCTATTAACCATAGACCACTCACGATATCTAAGACAAATTTCACATCAAAATTTACAACCAATCAATTATCAAATATGATCGAATATTTAAACAATGGATCACAACTATCTTGAGATTTGAATAGTACAACACGATTTGATTTGATTTGTTTGTTCACCAATTGCAATTGACAACATATTACTATGAAATCAGCTTGAGATTTGAAAGATGAACAATTTCGCTTCATCTTTGGTTCAAAATGAAACATATTTGTTTGGCCAATCACATCGATTGATACATGAATAATTGATGAAATCAGAGTTTGCTCAAAGTTTGCTCACTTCGGAGGACATGCAATCGATCAGGATAACTTCCTGAAATCACTTCGTGTTGAAGAGCTGAGGGTCAGAAGACTTGCTATCACATCATTGGATGCAAAGATCCAGGAGTTCCCACATCTTCAAACAAACATTCCTCCCGCTCTCCAGAAGTTGCGAGAAAAGGGTGTCAACGGAGGAATCCTGCATTCGATATCTTAATGACCTGTAGTAAATAGATAACATTTTAGTTTTACTAGCTGCATTGCCAACCCTCAAATCTCACCAGAGTATTTTCTTAATAAGGTAACCTTAATTTCCAAATCCTAGCCTTGACATTAAATATGCCAATTGGTGAATGCTTCAAATGTCCCGACTATTTATCTTGTTTGTTGTTGTTAATGTGCCCTTAAATTTGAGATTACAACTATGTCACAACTATGGACACGCCCAACCCTGGGGTCGGGGGACCCTTTGCAGCCCCGACAGGGTCTCCCCCCCCCGCGGTCTCAGCTTCGCCACACCCCTGCCAACCCTGCAGACAGATCATACCTACGTTCACACTCAGTTATTTCCATTTTCCCCCACCATGCAGCACCATTTTTCCCCAGTCTGCATATTCCCCCGTGCCCAGCGAGTTATACCCACTATAACGGTTATACCCATTGTAACGGTTATACCAGGAACACCGATTATAAACACAACAGCTTCGGCGAGCCACCAGGAACGCAGATGCCGGCACACACGTCTGAAGGCGAGCCCTTCTGACCGCTGCCCCAACAGGGGCAGATCTCACAGGCCCACCCCCTGTCGCGAGTCGATCCCCCGTGAAACACGCGATCAGTACGGTGCACCTCAGACAGCCCCTTCCTCACAATCAGTTATCCGCCCAACGACGCTTGTCACACATTTAATTACACCCCAAAATACGCCAATGCACTACGATACGACTCGTCACGACAGCAGCACCCCGGCACAGCAACCACAGACGCCACACACGGCGCTTCGTAGCCACCGCATTCCCCGAAATATCGCAATCAGTCATTCAGCAGCACGACAGCCACGTCATCACGTACGACAGCAACTCCAAAGCCGAGCTGTGTTCATTCGGGCCCAGCTCCTGTTCATCAAAATGCTTTTCTCTCAGAACGCTCTCCAGCAGAACGGTTCCCACCCGGGTGTCACATGAGATCCACCGGACCGGGCTGAGCTCATCCACGGCCTTGCGAAGATCGAAGAATGTCACAGGCACCACAGCATCTCAGCCGCTCCACGTAGACGAAATCTCCGGGTCGCCGCGCCGGCTCGCAGCCGGCGCCAGCAACGCCAACGAGAACGACGCGAAGCGCTGCGTAGCGCTCCAAGTAAGGAAGCGCATAGCAACTCACCATCGACGCACCACAGATGACATCGCGTCACAGCAACAGCTAGCTTCAAAACATGGTACCTCAAGAGCCACCAACGGGATGTAGCATTTGGCGACAATTCAAATGCAGGAACAGACCACTTGAACAAGGCTACAATTCAAGCAATTGCAATATCTTTATGGCAGGAAAGATTGACCAGTAAATTAACAGGTTGAGCAACAGCTCCTCCAAATAGTTACTTCAAGTTAGAACAGCCTCCAAATGGGCAATATTCAAGTCTTATACTTTCAAGGCGCGCAGTTCATATTCTCCAATCGATCTGTCCCATGTCGGCTGGCATATCATCATCTGCCACCTATACAAATCCTAATCAGAGAATCTGCATTTGGACAATCCTAATCAAGACAGTTGATTTCATTGTCCCTTGCTGATCTTTGCTTTCTTCCTACGAGGAGCCACGTCAAGCCCTTCTTCTTCATCACTGTCACTTCTTATGGAATACTTCAATTGAGTTATATACTCATGTGTCCAACATCTCGGATATTTCCTAGGTTGCCTCTTCGTCTCTTCAGACACCCCAGCCTTATTCTCACCCATTGAAGTCAATCCAGTATCTGACCCATAAGGTTTCTTCGGTGGTGCATGAACAGTCTCCACCACAGAGGCTGGGGCATCCTCAGATATGGCCTCAGACTTCTGCTCGGTAATAGGCTGATCATCGGGCTGAACAGGTGAGGTCGGGGAGGTGCCCTTTGGTACCCAGTGAAGTTCACCCTTCTCATCCATGATCAATTGCAGTCCCAGTCTCTTCAACCTTCGAGCTTCAGCTTGTTCTTCAGCATCGTCAGCTACCAAGTCATCGAACTCGCTGACGTCATCCTCGGTGTCATCATATTCAGGCGAAGTTGGCTCCCATTTCGGACTGGCAGTGTCCATGTCATATATGACACCCGCGTCATCTTTGTCATCCGAATCTGGTAGCTTCTCCTTACTGTTAGTGACACCTGCGTCATCATTGTCATCAGAATCTGGTAACTTCTCCTTACTCCAGGACACAGCGCCTGTACCCGAATCTTCACTGTTCGTAGACGCTGAGTGTGTAGGCTTACGCCCCTTGTAGGGAATTCCATGATATTCGTCATCGTCAATCACAATCGTCGGATTCCAGTACGCGATCCCAACGCGGCTGATCGGTAATGAGAATGGCGCTACCGGCGCCTTCAACTGAGTGGCGTCTTCTAGAAACCAGCCGCCGCCCCTATTACGCTCCCAGCGGCGTAGCGCACCAGAAGGGTGTACGATAATATGCTGCCAGCTATAATCAAGTCCAGGCTTTCGCTCCCCATAGTACGAAGTCAATGGCTCGGGAGTCCCCTTCCGAGCCCATTGCCATCTCACTGCCCCAGTATGCATAAATACAATATGCCAATCGAATGGCTTGGCCGGGCTATTGTTCCCTGGCACAACTCCTCCCCTCTTAGCTTGTTAGTACAAAGAGATGATAACTCAGAGTCATTTGTACAGCAGCTAAGATCCAGACACAGATCAGCCATGCGTATGGATGCGTGATATGCTTTTCTGATCGAACAGGTGCTCGAAGAGTTGACGAAGCAATCCAGCGGGCAGAGGGTATACAGCAGTGGAAACTCCCGCTCCTTGTTGCCCTGGATGAGGTCCCAGTTGAGCAGTTTCCGGATGTGATCCCAGAGTCTGTTGGTGAAGACAAGGAGTATCCATCGTGCAGTACCGTAGATCCACTGGAGGAGGCGACTGCGTCCAGATGCAAGTAGGCTTGCGATAGCCAGTACCATACATACAGTAAGAGCAATACAACGGGGTAGGTAACCGGCGAACTACGGGTCGAAATCGCAGCGCAAAGGGAAACCTGCCCATCGGATTTTCCATAAACCAATGCTGGGGTTTGAGAAAGTCAAAAATTTGGAGCGTTCGGCGTACACAAGCATCAGCCTGTCGCAGTTGTCGCACCCCAGTGGTCTTGGCCTGACTGTATTCGGTGCACGGTGGACTAGCCCAGATGACGTCAAAGTAACCAGGTGCGTAACGCTTGAAGTCCCAGTCCTGAACCTTCTCAGCGTAGGTAGGTTGCCAGCGAGGATCATGATCGACGGTGACCACAGTGCTCTTCGGATAACATGACATGAAACTTCTCTCCACACTTCCTGTACCACTGAAAAGGACTAGTAGTCGCAACTCGCGTGTCGAGACCCCAGAGCCCAGAAGAGCTAGATGCGTCACAAAGGCGTCAGCGGAGCGACAGTATTGTTCCCAAGGTAGGCAGTTGTCCAGAGAAGTGAGTTTTCCTTCATCAGAGGTGTCCAGGAAAGTTAAAGCTCCGACGCGTTCCCGCCTTTGCTTCCGCTGCATTCTGACCTCCTGTAAGGCTTTTTCCCGGGCTTGTCCTTCTCGTGATAGTCTCAGTTGTTCGAACTCCGTGAGCTGTTCGAGTTCACCCCCGTAGTTCAACGACTCACGGGTCTTCCAGGAGTCATGAGCATTAGAGTACCCAGTCCAGCGAACCAGAAATTCTTCAACTTCCTTGCCTCCTTTCATAGGTTTCACTCTTCGAGCCAGAATCTTAGACACATGGGTCTGGGATTGTCCATCCACGAGAACCTTGGCAGGAGTAGGTATTTGTCGACGCAGCGCAAAGGCTTCATCCGCAGTGCGGTATTCCTTGAGGCGATGCTGCGCAAAAACATCGTGGATACGCCAGTTAGGGGGTAACTTGAGCCGGTAAGCCACCGGAGCACCTCTGTCAATTTCGGGTAGCTCGCGCTGCTGGTCGCTGAAGAACCTCTCGGTGATGGGTAAGGGCCCGTGCCAGCGAGGTCCCAGCTTCCTGAAGGATTCGCGGTTCATGATATTTTCCGTGAGATGCTTGGCATCTACCCAGACCAAGTCTCCAAACTGAAAGGATTTGGCGGTGTGACGCTGGTCAAACTGATGTCGCTGGCGTTGCTGTGCCAGTTCTAGCTTAGTGCGGGCGTCCTCTAGTTGAGCCGCGAATTTACTAGCCATCTCGTGTGCCGTACCTTCTCCACCCTTACGCTTGGAGTGTTGTCCAGCCGCCGCTTGCAGGAACAAGTCCAGTTGCGACATAGGCGAGTGCCCCAAGACCAACTCAAACGGGGTAAAGCCGGTTACATCGCTCCGCGTATCGTTTATGGCGAACTCTACGTTGGCACACCACAAATCCGAGTCCTCTGGATTGCTGCCTACGAAGGACCTTAGCATGTCTTCTACCACGCGGTTGGTATGTTCAGCTTGTCCGTCCGAACGAGGGTTGTAAGGCGTGGTGGAGGCCACTTTAGTTCCCATAAGTCTCATCAATTCCTTCCACATAGCATCCTGAAAACGAGGGTCGCGGTCAGAGACAATCTTCATAGGGGTGCCATGTAGTTTCCAGATGTGGTCGAAGTAGATTCGAGCGATAACCTCAGAGGAGCTGTCCTGGAAGTTCAACGGGATGATGTGAACCATTTTGCTGAGCTTACATGTGAAAGTAGCAAAGGCATCGTGATTCCGCGCCGTGACTGGCAATCCAGTAACAAAGTCCACACTGACCACTTGCCATAGTCGCGTAGGAATAGTGTGTGGGTTCAGCAATCCATCCGGGTAGGAATTTCTCGGTCGCACCGCTTGACAGATAGTGCAAGATGAAACCCAGCGTCCCACATCTTCTGCTGCCCCTTTCCACCAGAAGCGTCGCAGTACTCGTTCCAGAGTTTTGTCCCTGCCCGCG